>VCJB01003421.1:3648-19331 GCA_024140155.1 Backusella parvicylindrica | reverse complement strand
CAAAAAAAAAAAAAAAAAAAAGCGGTACAACTTATTTGATTGGAGGGGTCGAGAAGGGTGGGAGATCTCACTGAACTTCACCATCCCAAAATATAAAAAATAGTGTTTTATTGTTCCATTTTTTTTATTACCTTTTATATTGCCACTAATATTCTTTTTTATTTTAATTCCCTTTTCTTCCTGTATTTCTGTATTTATTTTTACCTTCTTTTACGTACTTGTTATATATATATATAATTTTAGTTTTAATTTATGTTGATTTGAATCTCGTAAATCACGGTTCATAAATGAGAGCAAATTCAAAGTTAATAGTGAACCTTATAAGAAGAGTCGAAGTTCGAGTAAGCTTACTTTTTTGCTTTTAACCTCGTACAATAATAACAGTAATCAACTGTAATTTTTTAGCTTCCTTTAAATAATAGTGGTAGAAGTATTGAAAACTTAGAACAGGATCCTATCACCCAACAAACAGGTAATTTTTTATATATTCATTTTAATTGTAAGTTTTTAAATAGATCAACCTGACATATCATCATCATCTTTTAGTGGCTGCAATTATCGAAATATCAGCACATAAACTACCTATTGTAATTAATCAACTTGGACTTGTATTGGAAACTATATCAAAGGTACCTTTTTTTGTCTGTCTCTCTCTAAATTCTGAGTCTTAAAATAACTCGATATATCTTGTGTTTCCATGATAGAACGTTCAACAACCTACTTCATCTTCTAGCGATCCATATATACCTTTCGATGTATTGCAGTCACAATTGTTCATCCTGAGATTGATATCTGCATGCTTACAGCATCATTTGGCATGGTATAAAAAAGAAATGCCACTGCCACCTGATACGACTACAATTAATACCACGCAACATGACGATAATAATGTCGAATCATTGGAAAGAAAAGAAGAAACGCACTCTAGAGCGAGTATCGATCATGCACCACCCGGCTTTACCCCATCCAAAAACCAAGAAATCCCACCCATGGATGAAGTACTCACCAACTATTTGTTATCGTTATTAACCAAATACCTTGTCCAGATGCACATCATTGAGGAACGCAATGATCAATTGACAGTGACTTCGTCGGAACATGGAAATGATGCATTAGCCAAGAGCGATTCTCAGACAATGGAGTATGTGAGGGAGGTTTATAATACCGCGGGTAAAATCATGTATTACATCAGCTCCAGTAACTGGCCCATTTATTATGCAAGGATTAAAAATGCTGTCAATATACTCAGTTCCATCAATAATGATAACTCAGACTTCAACCCTCCGGATGTGAGAATATTGTCTTTTGCTTGCTTGGATGTTGCAAAATTACATACAGTGTTACAAGGTATAGATAGATTCAATGATATCCTATAGAAACAAAAAAACAGAAAACTGATATTATTTCTATCTATTTAGAGTTGAGTCACTACTTTTTAAATATGAGACCACAAGGAAAACTATTATTTGCAAAAATGATACGGACTGCAATTTGGAGATGGATCGAAACGAAACCTCATCAATTTGCAAAAATTTGCGCCAGTAACAATCGTTCACTCGCTGGATCCGAAGTGCTTTTTGATTTGTGTAATGGCGCTGCTGAAAGCTCACGAAAAAAAGCGATTTTATGGCCTCTTCAAACCATTCTTTTAACATTATCGCCAGATATTTTATTACAGGCCTTCTTGGATGATAGAGGAGTACAAAACCGTAGAGTAATGTGTTTTATTTATATATAAACATTTGAAAAAAAAAAGGCTAATAATACTTCTTTTTTTTTATTAGACAGCATTCCCACAACAATTAAAAAAGGCATTGCAATCCGCTCGTACACAAGAAATTGCCACTATGTGTTATGCTGATTTATGTAAAGCAGCCACTTACATTTCACCAAAGGAAACGGACTCCATTTTACGACACATTGCAGCAGATGTGGAAGACGTTTTAAAAGAGAAAATCTGGAATTTCTCAAGATCAAACTCAGTAGATAGTCTCACATCGAGTTTGGGCTATACCGTCAGTCATCAATCGCTCGTGACCGATTATATTCTTTCCTCCATTCGACTGGATGCTAAAAAATTTTTTGATATGGCAACAACCAGTTTGATGGCCGATGAGACACCCATTTTGTTCAAACATGCTTTTATTAGTACTTGCGTCACCATTGCGACAGATGAGAACCCCATGCCGTGGTGCCCTACCATAGATCAATTGTATCTTTTCATTTGCCCTATATTACGACGTATATTTGTTCAGATTGCAAAGGCGGAAATGAGTGCACCTGTTGCTAGATCAGATATCTCAAATGCAACATCAGGATCAAGAAAAACGGGTAATGGTAGTGGTGATAAGGGATTGGTGAAAGTGCACAATTCAGCAGGTGCACTCCGATGTATTTTAAAATTGTTTCGTCTAGATCCATTAACGGCATTAAAGGTATTTTCATAAAAAAAAAAGAAGGTGTTTTTCTTTTAGAACTTTATCATCTTATTAAGAAAAAAAAATTAGGGCGAAGATGTTCAAGCGGAAGAAATCATTCCTATCTTCACCACATTAATTAATTTATTGAAACACAACGACAAACGTATGCGACTTTCGGTTACAGGATGTATATTAAAATTACATGATACAACCACGATATACCATTGGGGAACTTCCGAAATGCTGATTCCGAATTTCTGGAAGGTTTCATCACAAGTGACCATGCTGCTATCACGTCAGATCATGGATGTAAGACAGAACGAAGAGGGTTTAAAAAATTCACTTGAAATTCTGTCGAAGGTACTGGCGTCGCGAAATTCATTTTTGGCTGCAACAATGGTAATATATATATACAAGCATGCTAGTAAAAAATAAGGTTCTCATCTTTTTTTTTATTTGTTTTTTTTATTTGTTTTTTTTTAAAAAAAAATAACATTTAGGAGATATACCATGAACCAATGGAATCGCATGACAGACTCCAAGCATCAGTGCTTTTGGAGGTATCATTATTAGTATCGTTATGTTCGCCCATCCCAGATATAGGATCATTGACGACAAAATGTTTAAGGCTGATGTGTGCCGAATCCAAGATGATAGACGAAGAGATCGAATCACAACAGAGTATCATGACATTCAGTCATAACATTGAGATTTATGAAGATCTTTCTTATGATGAGCCCATTGTGCCACAAAATGGCTTGCGTAAACAGCCATTTGTTGGAAGAAAGGCACAGCAAAAGCGTATACGAAAATACTTGCGCTTGATGACTTCACCGACACCAGGCATTTTAAATGCATGGGAAGAGGTATGGAAACGCTGGAAGATACTTACGCAGGTAGTAAGTCGTTTCGGTATGGATAGTTTGCGTGATCCATATGAGCAATTACAATATCAGCAGCTACAACAGCAACAACAGCTGCATCAGCAACATTTAAATTCTCCTGTAAAGAAAATTGGTGGTCTGGTAAGACATGAACGACTTCGAAATTCTACGGTCAAGGCAGCAGCACCTGTTCCGGTGGCGCGTATTGAAACGGATGACGAGAAACAAACAGAATGGCAGAATTATACAGGATTTTTGGCGGCATTGGGTGGGAGCAGATTAGTCAACGATTTGGATGATGACATATCAGATAATGGTAAAAGACGAGGAGGATCGAGTGATCGCATGTCGATATCCTCTTCTTCTTCTTCGACAAATAGCCCATTATTTTTGGTGGATCGATTTGTACGAGAAATGATTGAATTGCTGACATCTGAGAATGTTATTATTAGAGAGAGCGTAAAGGAGACGCTGGGAAGTGATTTGTCACCAGCATTATACCCTGTCCTTTTCCGTCATTTAGAAAGTGCCATGTCTAGTTGCTTCAATAGCAATGGTGACATTTTCCGTGAAGCAAATAACACACTTTTTGTGGAGCAGGCTGTACTTGTGCTCAAGATGATTCTTGATAGACTGACGGATCCCGGTGAATGTTTATTAAGTGTCGATTTCAGTACATTGGTGTTAAGTTTTGCAAATTACATCAACAAATTACCGCATAATAATTATACCGCTATGCGTATTATGATTATGATGTGTCATCTTACAGAAGCATTGATGTCTAGAAAGGAGCAGGTGATTGTACGTGATGACGTTAGAGTGAGAAATAACTTATTGGAGATTATCGTTGAATGGACAAGTGATTTTACTTTGGTATGTTTTTCTTTTTTTCTTTTTTTCTTTAAGTATAAATAACTTAATCATCTGTTGTTGATCTGTTTATATATAGCGATCGACAAACAAAACAACAGCTAACAATAACTCGCCAAATAAGGAGATTCAACTCGATCTCGATCAATCTTGTTTGAAAGCCATTGTCACTATTATTCATAAACTTCCATTACAGTCGTCAGATCAAAATAGAGATAACACCGATCGTTATCAGAGTAAAAATCGCCTCTTTCAAAAATACTTTACTCTCTTTACACAGATTTTGGATAGATGTCATCGTTATGAGGTTAGAACAAAAAAAAAAAATTTCTGAGAATGAGAGAGAATTATAAAGTTCTTCATATATAGCTATATAGCTATGGAAAAACTAACAACATTATTTTAAATCAATAAAGGCCGAATCAACCCTTAATATCAATTCCGATTCCAACGCCGCATTACCTCGCCAAAGAGAACTACATTATTTGTCAATTAAACCATCCGAATCTTATCAGTATTGGGGTCCACTAAAGGACATAACAGTAAATGCTTTATCTAACTTGTTAAGTGCGAATGTAGATGCAGGTTTGAAGTCTTCTCTTGCTATGGGCTATCATGAAGATGCACGTACAAGAACAGCGTTTATGCAGGTCATGACAAATATTCTAAATGAAGGTGCTGAATTTGATACCTTAGCTGAAAATATTGTTACAGAGCGCTACGATAAACTTGTAGAGGTAATATCCCGCCTTTTTTTTTTAAGTTATAAACGTAAGAATAATAATAGACTCATCCATTTCATAAAGCTTGTTGTTGAATCAGATATAGAAGTGGCGTTATCACTTTGTACTGTTTGTCCTTCGGGTGATGCTGGTGGCGTTGCAGAAGTTCTGTTGCATACTTTTGAATCTAGAAACAAAGTACTGGTTTTACTTAAATCATTGATTGAACGAGAAGTATTTAATACAGGTAAAGTGAATTTTTTTTTCCAATATTGGAATTTTGTGTCAAATTTACTAATATTTATATATATAAAGAACAAGAAGCAACCTTATTTAGAGGAACTACAATGACCACCCGTTTGCTTTCTATCTTTGCACGCCGAGTATGTATAGATTACATCCGTCTCACCCTTCAACCTGCTATGGAAGCTATCAATGCATTACCAGAGGACCAATTAACATGGGAAATGGATCCTCAAAAAATATGTCCCAATGAAGACGTTCAGAAAAATAAGCAAAATGTGTGTCATGCTACAGCCATTTTCTTGGATGCTATTTGTGCTTCTGCAAGCAGTGCACCAAAGTAAAATATAAAAGAAAGACCGTATTCTGGTATAAAGTAAACTCAAATCCCCCTTTTTTTTATGTTAGATTATTCCGTAAACAACTCTCATTTATTGTTGAAGCCGTCAATAAACGATTCCCAGATGCATCAAAGACATCTGTGGGTGGATTTGTGTTTTTAAGATTATTCAATCCTGCTATTCTTACCCCCGACACTTCTGGATTTTCCAAACAGGCACTTCCCAAATCGAAAAACGCACGCAAGTTACTTTTACAAGCGACACGTATGATGCAAAATTTAGCAAACAACATCATGTTTGGTGCCAGAGAAACGCATCTGATTTCCCTGAACGATTTTATCACAGCCAATCTTTACAGAGTGGCCAATTTTCTTCGCGAAATATCGTTGTCTTCTCCAGGTATGGATGCCACCGAAGTGAAAGCAAGTACGCGTGGTGTGCGTATGGATCCAACTGCCTACGCCAGTCTGCATCGCTATCTTTCAGATAATCTCGATCGAATTTCACGTGAATTGTCCGTCCGACGATCAAGAACGAGTGATGACACGCAAAAGATGCTCGAGTGGAAACGCACAATGGATAAACTATCCAATTTATTGGCACAGCTTGGTCCACCTAGTGAGCATGCACACAAGGAATTCAATGCGGCAAGAAACTATGCGCTTGTAAATACAAATAACCATTATAGTGAATTCATTCGTCGAAACAAGCACCGTGATTTGAGTTATATCAATTCACTCAACATCTTTTATAAAGGTGGTGTATCTCGTGGAGGGAGACCTGTGTTTTATGTGATTAGTCGTAATGTACGAGGTGAAAACTTTGATTTTGAACTTCTCGTTTATTATATGCTTAGAGTAAGTGATCATGCAAGTAAAAAAAAAGAAAATTCAAGTTATTCATTTCTATATATTAGGTAATGGAACCATTTCTTAATCATCCTTTTGAACTATTGTTTGACCTGAGTTGCTTTGGTGAAGATAATGAAATTCCAGTCCATTGGCTCACCCAATTCTTTCAACTCGTATTTAGCGAATTGAATGATTATCTTGTGACACTACTTTTATTCAATCCAAATTTCCACATGCAACGTTATATTCGTAAATTACCTCGTACACTTACCAACAAGTTGGTGAAAAGAACTCGTTTTGCTATTTCCATTAGTGATCTGAATGATTTTATATCACCTTCTGAAGTAAAGTTACCCAAGCAAACATGTAAGTGCTTTTTAAGAAGAAAAAAAAATATATTTATCCCTTTTACTTATTTTTTTTTTGTAAAAGATGAAATCGAAAAAGAAATGGGAATGGTGATCAAAAATGGATACTTGGTATCTAATTTTAAGAACCTTATTCCTGTACAGATTAAAATTGGATCCGAGCATTTGCAGGTCTTAACAGTAAAGTATTCAATCTATTGTTTATTAGAAAAAAAGACTAAAAAATAATCTTCATCATTTTTAAAGATCCGGGAACAAGAAATATTTTGGAGTTTGAATACTGTATTGAATAATGTGTTTGGTATGACGGACCTCGTTGATATCTTTTTACCTGCTATTCCACCCAGTAAAAAATCGCCAACCGAAGGTGAAATACATATTTCTTATGATAGTGGAAAGTCTACTTTGATCTTGCTCGTTCCCAATCGAGAGGAGGTGTACAAGGTAAAAAAAAAATTTTAGATATACCTTTTTTTCGCTTCATTTTTTAAAAATTCAAATCCGCGTTATAGTATCTCTTACAACGTAAAGAGAACTTTGATTCAAACATCAAACCCGAAAATCACGGTATTAGACCAGCAGATGTGCCAGGTCGTATTCTTAATATGGCACTACTCAATATTGGAAGTGAAGACCCAAGACTTCGTTTGGCAGCTTATCATTTACTCTATTCGCTGTCCATATCATTTAGATTCTCTGTTGCACATCAATTAATGAGTGCCAAAAGTAAGAAAAAAAATGATTATTTTTACAAGTTATGTATGTAACGTCTTACACTATATATACTTAGATTTATGCATACCCTTCAATAGTGTTGATTTCACAAGGAGAATGAGTGAAAACTTGGCAGCAAGTGAAGCACATTTGACTCTTGAATTTTTGAATGAATGTATTGTTGGATATAATAGATCAAGTACAAAATCATCAAGACAACTACTCACTTTAGAATATATGGTACCTTGGTTAAGGAACCTTGTCCTGTTTATACATATGCCAGTGAAAAAGGAAGCCTCAAAAGTGAAGGACGTGATAAGATCACTTATTGTGATAACTGCTGAGAAAACAGAGGTATAGATAAATAAGAATGACCTATATATATGAGATGATTAACTTTTTCTTGAAGGCATATCAACATATTCAAAAGAATATTTGGAAGACATTAGGCCAAGTTGAAGAACTCCATAATTTAATATTAGAATGTATGATTCAATACTGTGTAGAAAATGGCATTGGATCAGAGCAAGCCGAGTCTGTCGCCGATACGATTGTGGCCATGTCATGTAATTCCATTCGTGGAAAAATTATTAGTCGAACCAGACGAGTGCTTCAAGGCACATCACAAAACTGCAGTGTCACTTTGGTGAAGCATCCAGCTTGGGTCGAAATTGCATGTCTCATCCGATTCTTATTGATGATCTCTTTTTATTCGGACGATATCGAAAAGCCATATGTGGCTGAGGTGTTCCATATTGTCTCTTTGGTTGTATCCAATGGACCTACTCTCATTCGCTCGTCCGTGCATGAGCTCGTGGTCAATACCATTCATGCTTTGGTGACCAACAAGTCCATTGACTCTGAAAACAGAAAGAAGCTTAAATATGTTTTGGATGATGTCTGTGATGGAAAATACCGTGTTCATTTTGGCCTAAACAAATCATACGCCAATTCATTTACTATCACGGAAGATACGATGTCGGATAATATCGAGTTTGTAAGCTTATCTTCATTGGAAATTATTGTTAAGTTATTGATGGAGGCCATTAAATATGCTGCACCTAATTTAGGTATGAAAAAAAAAAATGGCATTTACTATTTCTGTATGTAAAATACTTTATGAATTATTATCTAATATTTAACTCTTAGATGTTGCAAATACATGGCGAGCTCGTTGGATGAGTCTTGTAACAAGCATGACATTCCAATTCAATCCTGCTTTACAGTCTCGTACGTTTGTTATTCTGGGTTGTCTTTCACAGGATGAAATAGACGACGACCTGCTGTTCCAAATCCTAGTTGTTCTCAAGAACGACTTGGCCCACTTTGATGAATCGAACCCTCATTTGGTGATAAGTATTTTGATGTGTCTTACCAACATTATCGATAGCCTTCCTATCACATCAAGATATTTAAAACCCATATTTTGGATGGCAATTACGTTGATCGAAATGAACCATACGATTATATTCCCCTATGCAGTGAACCTTTTACACACTGTTTTGCGCACACTAGATACCCATAAATGTTTTGATTACCAGACAATAGAATCCACGCTCATGGAGGCGCGTGAGCCCTATGATGCCATTGCCCAAGAAATTGATCAAAAGATTGGACTCAGCTTCAAAACACAGTTTTCTTTTGCGGTGGCCGGTATACTGCTTCGTGGTTTTAAGCATGCAGATGCTCGTGATGCTGTTTTTATGTGTCTCACCACTTTTCTAGAAATCGAGTCTAAGAATTCCCCCAACCCCAATATGATTGACCACACATGTCTAGGCTATTTATGTGGTCTTTTACCGTTTGCTGCCAAAAATGATGTTCTCCGTGAACTGCTACGCTTGGCTGGTATTGCAGAGATTGAGGCTGAAAATATGGATACGAAATGGGATATCTATTCAAAGATTTGGCGGGTCATTGACATACCAAATAATACAAATGGTATTCTTTTAGTCTCCTTCTTGGTAGGTATGCTAAGTTTAGCAGAAAATGAGATGGAGCGACTCTTTTTATATGGTTTCCTTTCCAGAGCAGCAGTCTCAACACCAGAAGTGTTTTCCTTAGTGTAAGTATTATTAGTAGGAAAAAAGTTGCAGTTATTATTATACCAGAGTAACTTATATATATGAATTTATATAGTTATGATTCGTTAGTACCAAAAATGAATGACATTGTTGTAAAGAGTGAGCATGTCGCATTGATTGAAGCTGTTAAAGACATTCTTTTGACTGCTTGTCACGAACCTGCTTTCCATTCTGTTGAAAAGTCAGCTCAGCATAAACACTGTCTGGATGAAATAGGATTCTCTGCCTTGGGTGAAACCAATTTTGGTTCCATGAACACTTCTACTGTTATTAATGCAAAGTTGGCAAGTGATTTGTTGGAAATGCTATGTGAAAAATAATTTACAAACAATATATATATATATATATATACCCTTTCATGTAATAACATAATACACTTTAATGCTCAATCTATTATTCTTATGATATTCAATAAACTAATAATGATTTTGTTACGTAAATAAACTTTGTGACATTTATTCAAAAGACATAGTTTGTCTCTGTATACAAGGTACTCGATACAGTTATATATATTTTATATATTTTATATATTTTAAATCAATAATAATTGTTTAGTTTTGATAAGTATAATAATAATAGTAATAATAGTAATAATAAATTTTCCGAGTCGGTTTATTATTGGATCTATTATCAATAATAAATATAGCACCAACACCTTAGAAGAATAGTATTTTCATTAAACATTGTCACTCTAAACACACATTAAAATAAAGCCGATCATTATAAAAAGAGAGAGATGCTTCTGATTTATTATAGTAAAAGAAAGATAAAAAAAAAAGGGTTGATATTCTTGGTATTATTTTTTTTACCAAAGAAATTTTGATGATATCATTGGAACACTCTGTTCATTCACATCATTCAAACTAAAGCTATTAACATCCATTTTCTTTGCTCTTGCAGCATTGATTTGTTCAAAACGAAATTCCTGGATAAGCGATGCTGCATGCAAGAAGGACTGTTCCCATTTCTTGGATTGCATACGGTCATCAGGAAGCACATACATGCGGTATTCAAAGTCCGGGTTGGACGTGAGCGATTCTAATTCATCCACGCTGTCAAGCATCTTTTTGGAGAATTGGAGTGCAAGTCCTACTGAGCCAACATCCACTAGGCGTTCGTCATCGTCGGTGGGCGGATGGAATACATCACAAAGTGCTTCAATGGATATTCTGTAGAGTGCTTCCTTAGTCTATAAATAAATAGATAAAAGATTTATATAACAAAGTCGTGTGTGGTATATTTTTATTTTTATACCTCTTTATACTCAAAATCATATAATTCAAAATGACCAGGATACAAAACACCCCAATATCGGGTCCATTTCTACATTGATACATGAATAAACAAGATATAACCTCTTGCTTTTTTTTTACGAAGTACTCTAAAAAAAAAAAACTTACTGGAATAATCGCTCCTCTCGAATAAACCGTAATAAAACCTTCATGAATTCTTCGATTATCAATCAATGTCATGACCCTTGAGTTCACATAAGTACCATAAATGACCAATAACTGGTATTTATCATTAGAATCATTCAATGTGATACGCTTTAGACGTTTCTCAGAGGGTCGTAACGAGATTTGAAATACTTCGGTACCAATGCACACCTCTGGTTGTTTGAAACGTGAATTGATAACACCAAAGGCAGTCTTTGGTTGTGAAAAGACGGATAAAATAGCTGTTGAAGGTTTATCCACATCTCTATATAGATAATGAGTGTTATAGTCATAAATTAAAAAAATATTATTATTTACAAGATGAAGGTCTCATCAATGTTTGCTTGTGATCCATTTTTTCCACATTTTGAACTGACTGCAAAGCTTCCCTCGAATACCTCTTGGTTTAGTTGTAATGATGACCTTAATAAGCTAGCTAAAGAAAGAAAGAAAGAAAGGAAATAAGTTTTGAAGAATAATAGTACATATATACACTTACGTTTAGAAGAGCTTTGATTAATGACTTGCAGTACTATAAAAAACAAAAAAGATGAATCTATCTATACATTTACTTTGAAAGTAGTAAATAATAATAATATACCTCTTATGTAAAAAGTAGCTTTAGGCTTTGATAAATTAAATTGACTGGTTGTATCTGCATAATGTCCTAATGAACTAGTAGTTTAAATCTTTTTTTAATTTTAAAAAAGAAACATATAAATATGCACAAAAAATTGAAATAACTTACAACGTCTGTCTTTTATTACGAGGCTTACGAAAGACAATCGATCTTGGATAATCCAACAATGGGTGACGAAGTTCATTTGAATTTTCAAGCGATTCTTTCGTTATCCAATTCAATTTTTCTTCCGGTAACTGATCTAATGTTTCCAAGGGACCATTATAATGGATCAATGGCTCTGTATTTTCTCCCTTCTGTTTACGGTGCACGATACGTTGATCCAGATCAGTGACACTGCTCTTTGAAGCAGTAAGTTGTGGGACAATCTTCTTTTTGGTTCCAAATCGCGTTGAACCGGCAGCAGAGGAGAGTTGGTAGAGCGATGTACTAAGGAACTTTGTAAAAGACGATGTCGATGCATTCATCCTTTTAGTATCAATGAGTGGGTTTCTTATTGTTGGTGTAAAATCTGACATATTTTCCTTTTAACCTAAAAACAAAACAAAAAAAGAAGATAGAGAAGAGACAGAATTAAGATAGACGATACATGATTATTATAAGGTTCGGAAGATTATCATCATAATTTTAATCTCTTCCAATGTGCTAGAGATACAATATTTAAAAACAAAAACAAAAAAAAACTTTCCTTAAAAACTTTTATTACTATTTTTATAATCTTTAAACCAAATTGGCTCCAGTTCCTCCAACTTTTTCAATTCATCAGTAACACCATTGGTGATACCTTCACGGATATCAGCCACCTTTTGTACCTTCAAGGATCCCATTTTACCACCCAAGCCTAACGCCTTTTGGTCCTGATCCATCCCTTCCAATCGAGCCAGCATATTACGCTGTGCCCATACCTTAAACAATTGCTGTAAATAATCCTTGTTCTGCTGCTGGTAGGTCGGGTAGGGCTGAATACGTGCATCCTCCCAACGAATATTCTCTTCTCCAGTGGGCTGGAACTGACCTACCGCATCGGTGATAAAGCGCTTGACAAGTTGCATCACAGGGTTTGCACCGAACCCCACCTGCCATTCAGGCTCTGCCACATCTAATTTAATCCAAGGTCCATTATTGATCCATTGCTCGACGCCTTCTGGCTTTGTGGGGTCATACTGATAAATGGGTGGATCATCCGAATGTGCAGAGATCACAATCGTTCGAGGTTCTTCCTCTGTGCTCTTGTTATCAGTAAACTGTGCAATGTAAACGGGCCAGTAAATAGGATAAACGGCGTTAAAAAGCACTTTGGCGTCAGATAGTGTGTACATGCTTGATTTATGCGTAAGTGAATTCAGTTGTATGCCTTCCATCGCCTGAGGTGCACGATCTTCTAGGTCATGAATGGGATTGACGGTAAATGGTATCACTTCAATATCGTCCATATCATTGTAAAGTTCGGGTGTGAATAAAACGAGTTTATCCGCATTCTGTAGTAGTGATTGTGATAGACAGAGATAGGAGATGGGATTCCAGCTGGTGCCAGGCCAATAACAATCAAAGCCAATACCAAGTAATTCACGTTCGGGTTCGAGGGGACCGTTGTTGTTTTCAGAGGTCATTTTTACATTGGCCGTTATGCCCATGTCATAAAGCCAAAATGGTAAGTAGGCTTTGCGTACTTGAAAGGAATCTACAGTTTCATTAACGTCAGGCATTTTCTTTGAGAACATCTGGAGACATTTTTTTTTGTATTTTTCTATATATATAAGTATATACACTTTTTATATATATATATATATGTATAAAGGTATTAGAGCTTACACTTTTGATGATCTTGAAAAAGCTCAAGAATGCATGTCGATTGACATAAGAAGCAATATTTATTATCTTTGTGACTTTTTCTTCTGGTAGTTTAAAGGGTATAGAATAGACCTTTTGATCAGCAGAATAAGCACGTTTTATTGGATAAAGAGGTTTACATAGTATATTTTGACGTAAAACAATATTGGGTTTGACACGTAACATTATTATAAATAAAAGATAAGAAAAAAGAAAAAGAGAAGAGAGAAATTTTTTATACAACATGAATGTCATTTTTTGCTCCGATTTAATTGCTCACTGAAGTAACATAAGTGCTGGGAATAATGCCTGATTTGATCACCTTCTTTGTGTGTTGATCTAAAAGACATGCGCCCCACCAGCCTGTCTCTGATTTGGAAACAATTCCAAAGAGATCATTTCGTTTGAATGTGATTTCATCTTCTTCGGTTGATTGATAATCATGGGCTGCCACAGCTATAAAATAAAATGGTGAATAAACTATACTTGTATCTTCTTTTTTTTTTTTCATTACCAAAGTCGATGTAATCTATATCATTTTCCTCATTATTATTATTATTATTATAAGATTGTGTACGCTTTAAATTATAATCTCTAGGGACATATTTGCTACGCTGGCTATTATATGTGTCTCCATAGCTACTACTACCAGTACTTGGATAACTTGACAATGAAGATATAGGATTAGATGATAGACTGGCATCACTATTATATTGTCTTGATTGTCTTCTTCTTTGTCTTGGCTCCCCCATTGGTTGCTGTTCGACCATGTCATTATCTTTAAGCATACGATCATGCATGATCTGTGCAGAAGGGGTCGAAGCATTTTGAGAGTACTGACTATCGGATAAAGTAGAATCATACTGTGTGAATTCGTTATGACGACTGTTCAGTGTATCTTGATAACGTTGGTAAAAGGGTCTGCTATTGTTTTGGCCATTATTCAATCTCATTGAGTTATTCACATCAATAGAACTAAGACGACGGCGTGTAATGTTGTGGTAATTCATGTTGTCTTTATCGTAACCAAAGTTTTTTCTCTGATAGTATCTGTCTTGAAGTGGAGAGGAGACGGAGGCAGTTGGTCTTATATCAGAAACGGTGTTACCGCGAAGGGAAGAATCTTTGGAATTGATTTCTTGAAGTAACTCTTCGTAAGCCAACGCAGATTCTCTACCTTCTTCTTCTTCTTCTTCTTCTTCTTCTTCTTCTTCTTCTTCTTCTTCATCATCATGATCTTCTTGCACTTTAATATCTTGTACTAATATTGGTTCCGAAAAGGCATTGGCATTGAGGGAACTATCATGGTTTTCAAATTCTTCAATTTCTTCGTCATCAGAATCTTCGTCTTCATTGTCCTTAGGTGACATGGATAGAGGAGGAGGAGATGACTGAGAATGGAATGATGGTATTGCATCTTCCTCTTCTTCTTCTTGTTCAATGGTATAAAGCGTGCCATGTGTACTACCACCTTGTTTAAGATGCGATATTTGTCTTCGTTTTTCATCCAAAATGCTAGTAGTAGAAGATGGGTGGTAATTGGATGATGTTACCGGAGCACTTTCCACGACACTGTCTTGTTCTTCAAATTGTGTTTCCTGATGTTCATCGACTAATTCATATTCAAAATCGCCACCCTCTTCTTCTTCTTCAACATCGTCCGAGTCATCATCCGAGCCATAGACTTCCATACGACCTCTAACCATAACAGTTTCTCCCTCTGTCAAAACTGCTGTTGTTTCTTTAGTATCATCCTGTACTCTAATCTCGGTACCAACTTCATTCTTTTCATCTGGATGATTTCTGAATTTATCCATTAAATTTTCAATATGCTTTGATTCCTTGTTTTCCTCTTCGGTTGATCTGATGGTATCATGATTAGCATGTTTTTTGGTACTTTCATATAAAGAGGACAATTTCAAATAATCTTGTGCACCTAGTTTATTATAACACGGATAAATAAAAAAATAAAATGTATGCATAACGTGATACTTACTTGGTATGACATCACTTGATTTATTTTCATCAACAAAATCGTCTAGATCATGATCTACATCAATAGCCACTGCTGCATCGTTTACCCTTTCACAAGCCTATTATGGGGATGAATATTTACCGACTTTATATATGTGTTTAAATTTTTTTACTTGCCTTGATTTCACCTTCTAAACAACCAACAATTAAATTGGCATAGTTTGTCACGTTGTTCTTGATAAATTCGAGTCTTTCTTGCTCTAACTTTTCAAAGTTCTATACATTGATGTTATAAATATAAAATGA
>VCJB01003383.1:22083-33260 GCA_024140155.1 Backusella parvicylindrica | reverse complement strand
TGAATGTAATGCTTTTTGTATTTAATAATAGAATGTACTGTTTATTTCCATGACAACCATTAATATCGCACATCTTTAATTGAGTAGTTTGTGATTAATACGTTACAATTTCGAGAAATCCAATTATTATCAACTTGATCTGCTGTCACCGTGACACAAGATACGTGTTAAAGATGGCGTCAAGTACACTCCTTTTTCAGATACCTCAATTTTATTTTCACAAAGTGCTTAAATTAGGTAACAAATGGTTTTCTCATTTTAATTAAACTTTGAAGGTTATTGGAGATCACTTTAAAATTGATTATGCTTCAAGATGAATTTTTTCTTTTTCTTATTCTTTTTATATATAAAAGTATTTTTACCCCTAAGAGATCTGAAAAAAAAAGAAGCTCTACTGCTGTTTATTGAAGTCACAAGTTGTTGCGATAATAGCATTGGGCTTATAGTTAAATTTTCAAAGATGATAGAGAGCTATTCCGTACATAGCCGGAAATTGATATGCTACTAAGATTGTCTTCCATAGCCTTTGAAAGCGTGTTACCAGTGGTGTCGTATTAGGCATCCTCAAATCGAGTAGTATGTACTGCGTATTTACTTAATTTAGCACACCTTTGTTCTAATCCAATCAATAATATTTGAATCCAATATCAAACCATGTAGAAAATTGATTGAAGAAAAGGGATCCACAACTAATCCTTATTAAAAAGCAAAGGTTTGAACCAAATTTACTTTAGCTTAACAGGCGAGTCACAAACATGAGTTAACTCAAATTCGTTCAACTAATAATATGTTAATAGATAAAGTTTGCTCCTAACAGAAGCATAATTCTGCTTTCAAAGAATCAAGATAAAAGTTTATCGCTATAAAAGGACTGAAAGTCAAAATATTTTTTTTCTTGGTGATTTCAAAAAGTATCATACTGTTTCAAACAAAGTTACAAGTTCAATTACAACTATAATAACAATGATAACGGTAAAGCTTTATATTAAATAGCGATTGAATGAATAACTTGAATATGAAATATAGTGATATTGCTTATATATAATAACTACAATAATAATGGATATAATAATAAAAAAAAACGATATTATGCGATAGCTTCGAAATGTTCGTGGGTTCATTTTTTACTTGGAGTGAAAAAAATATCAACTGGCTGTAATGTAGGTGAGCGGTCTGGAGTAACACTTGGTGTGGTTGGGGAACTGATAGTAATGCTTTCATACTTTCGCTTGTTTTGGAATAGTGCAAGCCTTATTTTTTGGCTAGACTTAAGGAGATGGGAGCGCCATTTCTACAAATATTTCAGTGTCGATTTAAAATCATCAAGCTCCAGAAGAGAATTAGGAATGTGCATGGAAGTTATATTATGGGCGACAAAGTACTTATTCTGTTTAAATAGTTGAACCATATATCCGCTGGTTCCCCACCAATCCATGTAGATGTTACTTATGCATGCGTTTTTTGTGATTCCTATGATATCGTTCAACATTGTAGCATTAATTCAAATGTTCTTTGATCGTTGATACTGCAATAAAGAGTCACTGGCTGCCTGAGTTTTGAATTCGATCCCACAAAATTCAGTTCGATAGTCGTATTGGGTTTGATGGATAAGTACATCTATTCTTCGTCCAAACTCTGTATTATCATATTCGTTTATTATAGCTATTCTTCTACTAGCATCGGAGACAGTTTCGCCATTATCGATCTCTATATCTGTGTTGTCAAGCACAACTTCCACAATATCTTGGAATATACTGCAATATGTTGATTCAGAAATCTTTTTTTTCCCCAGTTTTTTAAAATTATCAATACTAAATAGGGAATTGTATAAGCCACTAATGATGCTACTACATAATATCAAGGAACATAATTCCGTTCTTATTTAGCACCATTACCTTCTTTCAATAATTTTTAAAAGCATATAGCGATCGCTTTTCTTGTTCGTTTCTTTACTCTTCTCATCATCAATGTACGTCCTTATTTGATGGTCGCTTGAACTATAAAAAGAATATTTTTCTATCAATATTGGAAAGTGGTATACAACAATTGCTGTTCACTTACTCCAGTTGAAATTGTTTAAGCTCATCAAAAAGTTTGTCAATTGATCCATCAATTGGCATGACTGCGCTTTCAAACTCGTTTTTGCGATCAATACAGGCTTCATATATATTTTTCAGTTGACCTTTGATAACAGTAAGTCAAAACGTTGTCGAGCAAGAGGATCCACCATATTGATGCAGCAAGAAACAGCTAGCTTTAGAAATTCTACATCTTCTTTGGATGCACCGCTATTCTGTGTTGTTGTTGCTGCTTCTTCATATAAAACATGTACTACATCGTTTTTATTTTTAGCTTGATAATCAATCTTTATAAATTTGTCATTAAGGATTTTAGATGCAAGTGATTGAGCTAATTTTTCATGTACTATTAATTTAAAAGTATATTAAAATCTACCGTTTTTTTTTTTCTTTTTTTTTTCAGCATCTGTTGTTATTTGAGTTACCATTATTGGCTTCAACTTCTGCTTCTTCTAGTTGAGCGACTTCTGTTTCTTCATCATCATCCTCTATCTCTTCGTTCTCTTCTATCTCCTCTTCATTTGCCGTCTCCTCCTCCTCCTCCTCCTCCTCCTCCTCTTCTGAAAATGCTTCATCTGCTTGAACAGCGCCGCGAATCAACTGGCCAGAATATTTTGTGTATTTTGAGCTAGTTTTAATCCCATCTAGAATTAAATCGTTTTTACAAGGAATCTATTTTAAGCCTTTTGTTAAGAGAGTTACAAAAACGAAACACTTAGTGGATATATGACTTACCAAGGCAGAAGTTAACTCAAAAATATTTTTGAATGTGATTGTAGCAGTGTTAACACTGAATAATAGTAGAGATAATGATTAGTGTACAGCTTATTTATGTTGACAACTCTGAACTTACTGTTTTTGAAGGGGTGTACCAGGAAGTCTATGCAGACGCACAGCTGTGTTATAATATTTAATCCAATTGAGCATTAACTTATATGCGTTGGAGCATTCTAAATTGATAGACTGTATAGCAATTGGGCAGGTCAACTTTGACGCGAAATTGTGAAATGTGGGAGCTCGGGTTATTGAAAGGTACTTGTCGTTTATGAATTTTGTTTCTCTCGTTTCTCCAACTTGATCACTCTTTGATTGGTGGATCCGTTTTGGTGTCTTGGGCTTTGTTAAAGTCTTCGTCCTTTTTGTTGGCTCGTCCTTTGGTGGTTGGCGTTTTTTAGGGGTTTTCATTTCTTAAACACTTGATAAAGTTTGCTTAATCAATTTGCAACATTTTTTTAGCATTGTTGAATTGTTAAAACTCAGCTTAATTGATGACGTCTCTTCAAATTTTATAAATATCTTTTTCTTGAGCAATGGGCGTATTCAACGTTATTCTTGATTTTGTAACGTAGGAATCTTACAAGGTGCCGTAGGCAAACTGTAAGAGTTGTTTAGGCAGCATATCTGACAGAATATGTAGTTGCGCATGATGTGTTTCATGGTCGCCTTCACAACACCCTTAGTGAAAGCATGGTTGGCGCATTTTGTGTTTAAGTGGCCATAAAGACTGTGCAAGTAGCGTAGTTGCGATAGAACAGATATCTAATGATTAGCAAGGCAAGTAACTTAATTGATCTACAGCATTAACTATAAAAACACTAATCTTTCTCAAGCTTACCCAAATTGCTTTAATATGAATAGTAGCACCAATAGTATATCTGCCGCAACGTAGGAATCTTACAAGGTGCCGTAGGCAAACTGTAAGAGTTGTTTTAGGCAGCATATCTGACAGAATATGTAGTTGCGCATGATGTGTTTCATGGTCGCCTTCACAACACCCTTAGTGAAAGCATGGTTGGCGCATTTTGTGTTTAAGTGGCCATAAAGACTGTGTAAGTAGCGTAGTTGCGGTAGAATAACGAGCACCGAACAATTGTCTACTATTGACACTTCAAGGATCCTTCAGGTAAATGCAAATTAACACATTGCGAAAGCTATTTTTGCTTTAAGTTTGGAAATCTAACTGATTTCCTGTTATTATTAAATATTAGAAAAAACGGTCTTGTCATCTGTATCCCATTTTTTCCTCATCACTCAGATGTATGAAAAGTTTTCATACGAAAAATGAACTTTTAACAACTTATCACTTTTTTCATTCCAAATTTCTATTTTATATTCTTTCCTGCTTTTGTAAATAATACTACGGACAAATAAATCTTTACACTGAAAGACTTAATTATCCAAGCTATCATGATTCATCCATATTTTGTAAATGCGGTTGCTAACAACAATCAATGCTTACAGTACACAAATAAATTTCTTGAGTGTCTAACCAAATTGAAATATCTATCTAATATCATGTGTAAAGCGCTATGCTCTCTTATAATCTCCACAGTGAAAGAGGCGAGATAGCCGTACCATTAGACTGTATAACCCACTTTCTCACTTGCTAAGTCTAATGTGCTGTCAAAAATAGCCGTTTTTATTTATTTATTCACAGGATTGCATTTTTAAATCAAGAACCACTATTATTCATCCTCTTCACTATCACTTCCATAATTTGCCAAGCTACCTAAGCCACCAGTGTTGTTCTTAGCATCCGACTTTGGCTTATCAGCAACGACAAGGTTTTTTGAGATGTTTTTCAAATTCGAAAGTACATTTTGAGGAATAATACCACCAGAAGTGTTCTTCTCTTCCACTGGCTGCTCATAGTTGTATTGAGCGTGGTCCGAATGTTGCAGATAACCATACATATTTTCCGCCGTTTGAGCATCATAATGATGTGCATATTCTTGTGCTTCCTCTTCTGCCTTTCTTCTCTTTGCTTGTGATTCCATTTGACTAAAACCATCCTCATCTACGCTACGTTTCATTTGGGTGTATTCTGCTGGTAAATCTGCCTCCAGCTCTTGTGTTTCAGAATTATCTACCGTTTCAGCTCTCAACATTTGTGCTTTAGCAAGCTTCATATCATCTTGGGCATCTAATCGATTAGCAATGGCATTAGGATCAGCTGTGGCCCATCTAAATACGCGATATATCGTTAAGATCAAAAGTTGATTTTCTCTTTTCTTTTCTTTTCTTTTTGTAAAATTATACCTAACGTTGATGATCTCATTATTATCAAGTGCTTGGTTCATCATGGCTTCTCTTGCAAACTCAGCATTTCCTCTAGTTTGATAAGTAACAAACGCAACACCTTTATTACGTAAAATTCTTACTATGATGAAACCAAAATAATTATTATATGAACAGCATTATGAAAAGATTAATGAATTACCTCTTTCCATAGGGCCAAACTGGCCAAATTGTCTACGCACAACTTGTTCAATATCCTCAGTTACTGCGATACGACCAACATATAAAGTACGATTCTGAATTAAAAAGCCACCTACGCCACCCATGTCTTGACGGAAATCACTATATAATACACGATTAAGATTTAATGAACAATAAAGAAAAATAAAATAAGATAAAATAAAGAAAACGTACGTATATTTGTCGCGACCAAAGCAATCAACAGTTGTTTCTACATGATCTTCAGTGGTAGGCACCCGATGCCACATACCGCACTTTTCACCTTTGGAACACATGCCTTTTGCAAAAAATAAACAGAAATAACTGTTTGGATTACGAGAGCCAATTGTCTCTCCAGCATCTCTTTCAATATCGACTTTAAATTTAGGGCGAACACTATATTATTTCAATTTTTTTTTTAGATCAATATATTCAAATACAACAAGGATCTAATATTACCTTGTTTTGTTGAAATCTCTTTCTAAACCAGAGTAGCGATGATGCCATATATTATAGGTTCCTCCTTCAGGTCTTTTGTCTTTTAAATACTCGTCGAGCTGTGCTTGGGTAACCTAAAATAGAAGATATAAGTTACTTTTACCTATTGTACTGAGTGCTCTTTACCTACTTGTGTACGCGCTGGCTTCATTTTTTTCTGTTTTTGTTTATTATGACCCAGAAAGAAAAAAACAAACAATTAAAGATGAGACTCTACCACTTTGAAATGCATTTACTAAACACGTGATCGCTATATATTACTTGTTTTTTTTATTGGTGTGTTCATTTTCTCTCTCTCTGTTGATTAAATGGGTGAAGTATATATCAATTTATATATGATATCATTTCACTTACTATAACTGGTCACTTTTCAACGCTACGACAAATAAGTATAGTCTTTTATGGAGAGTATTTTTAGAGATGAAGTTCTGCTCAATAATAAGATAGACATCACATGATTGTTCATTACCGTATTTTCCATTTAATCCGTTTTGTTTTGTTTTGTTCTGTTTCGTTTTGATTTCTTTTTTTCCTTTTTTCCCTTTTCTTCAGCTTTTATTATTAATAATGAAGGTTTTCTCTATGCTTTTGACGTTGCTTTCTACTAGTTTGTTACTTAGTGAAGCACTGCCTCAGAAAGCATTCATGGCACCAGATGAGCACGGTAGCGTTTGGTCCTTTTGCTCTGATCCTACTACTCATTCACTTATTGGGTATAAGGGCGGTGTCTCCATTTCACCTGAGCAACCAAAAACTGGAGAAGATATTCATGTTCAAATTCATGGAAAACTATGCAAGTTATAACAAACAAACAAAAAAAATGAAAAAAAAAACTAATACAGGACACACTATTTTTAGTAAAGGACGTTCAAGGTGGTAACGTGGATATTGACCTCAGCATTATGTCGATGATTAAAATAAAGAAACAACTTGATCTTTGTAGTGTGCTGAATTCAGATATAATGGGACATAAAAACTGTCCTCTTAATGCAGGAGATATCGAATTAGATGCTACTGGTAAGCCAATATTTGATTTGCATATATTTTGATTTATTGTATTAACAAAAATAAATAAATAAATAGCATGGATACCTCATGAATTACCCAAATTACCATTAGAGGGAGATATACGTATTTCTGATCAAGACGGAAATATCGTTACTTGTATTCACCTTAACTTCAAACTTCAATAACTTTACTAAATATTGTAAATTAACATTTCTAATTCTCTCAACTATCAATAATTAATAATAAATATGTATCTATATTTCAAACACTAAATGTAAACGTCGACTATAATGGATTAAAATGAACTCTTTACTATTTTAACTTAATCATATATGTAAAGGAATGTTTATTAGTGCCACTATTTAATTCTTCTTGGGCTCTTGTCCACCACCACCTGAGGTGGGAAGACCGACATAGACCTTAAATGTATCATAGAACAACCATTGCAATCCTGTTAAAGTACCAATCATGACAATACGAGGACCAAGTCCATTCCACAGACCACGCATTCCCAAGCTTTTGATGAGCTCACCCGTTGTCATTTGCTTTTGTCCGGTTACTGCCTTTGGCATGTTATTAAGCTTAGATACAAGAACATCAGCAGGATGGGACACAATCGCACAGAATACACCGGCAATATAACCACCGGCAAAACTAACACCCAACTAATAAAAAAACTGTTATTACTGACCTCTCTCCTTGTATATTCTTCTCTTTTTTTTTTTTACCTGTTCCACTTTATTGTATTCATACTTTGGTTTGGTTAAGAAGGTCTTATAAAGCCATTCAACTGTAGCCTCAAAAGATGCAAATTTAACCATGGTATAAGGAATCTATTATAGACCATTAGAATTCAATCACTTTTTGCATAACAAGAATCTTTACCTGACGACTCCAAAGAGGGACCAAGCCCTTATAAAAACCTCGAACACCTTCCTCTGCCATCAATTTTTTAAAGCCTTCACCAGTAGTCTTTGCATATGGTGGAATAGATGTTTGCATTCTTACTTTAAGAGCTTCCATAGGACAGAGCAATATATCAGCAATGAATTCAGCGGAGGCAGAAGCAGTCAGAAAGACAAGTGTACGGTTGTTATGGGCAAACTCTTCACCTACCCAGCTGGCATACTTGTATTTGAAGAACTCATAAAAACCATACTTTCCTGCACCTTGCATGGAATAACCAATGGCAGTAGGACCAATACCAGTAAAAATACCACGGAATCCTTCTGTTCGAGTAATAGTGCGCCAACCATCAAATACATTTTTATATAATCCGGGATTCACCTTGAGCATTTTGTAAGCCTCATTGTTTATCTTCTTTTTTAAATTTTTTTTTCTATTTTAGCTTACCTGATTACGGCATTTGACCAAATCTAAAGGTGTTACAAGTGAATGTGTTGGACTAAAGACCAAAAATAAATGGTTATGATGTCTTCTTTTATATTACATATATAACACCAACTTACCCACAAGCCAAAATACCACCAACAGTACATGCCATGAAGTATTTCGAGGAATATAGTTCAATAGGCTGTGTTGGCTTTAAAGCACCAGAGTCTTTAATGGCGGTCATTTTTTAGTAAATAAATAATTAATTAAACAAGAGTGGAGGAAAAGAATGATATAGATGTAACTGAATGAATAAACAGAAGAGAAAGGGAGCTTAAGTGATCATATGTGGTTATATATATAAATATTTGAAAATGTTTACTGAATTAAAATCGGAAAGGTCATGCTGTTTTGACTCATCGCAGGAGTCGCCATTTAAATTTAATGAGATAATGTTACTCCGAAATTTGGCTTTGCATATGCTTCGACCTTCTTTCTCCATTCCTTTTAGAAAAAAAAACTTCTTGTTTCGAAACAGTATAGAATTGATTATATATATATTGGTAACGGAATCATCACAAATACAGTATACATATACATGTTTAATTATTGAAAACTAAGTAAACACATATATGATTACGAAATGATTACCTAGTGTAATTGAAAATGACGTTTTCCCATGTAAATAAGCACACTACCAAAAACTAATTTTATCTGTATTCTTGATTTTAAAAAGGTCATATTCCGCGATTGGTTATAACATAGAGCTCCTTGGTTAACAAACCCATCCTATGTAAAATAGAGTGAGGGTTTGACTCTTGAAAAAAAAACGTATTAGTTGGCCCGTATTTGCCCTATCCGAAAAGGAGTGAATTTAATAGTAGGAATACTAAAATAAATCAAAATTAGTGGATTTGGTATTTGTACCTTTTTTTCCCGGATATTTTCGCGAAAACCATTTTTTTTATGGCTAAACTCACAATCCATAAATACTTGCATACTTGAATACACAAGCACTAATTTTTTTTATTGAATATATCTTCATATATATATATTATGTCCCTGATAAAACGATAAAGCAGATCATAAGATACAATAACAAGAAGTTAAAAAAGTAAACATACACGTAACTGTTTCCTTTTTTATTATAAAACATACAAATATGGAAGTTATTGAGGTCAAGCTCTTTTCATGAGTCCTAAAATATCAAAAATATCTAAAAAAAAAAAGCATATGAATTGAAGATCTCTTGTACCTTTATTGCTTTGATATTTCTGTAAATGTTAAATATACACGTGAAGAACTGTATTATTTGTTACCATATAGCGATAACACACTAGTTATTGCCTCACTGTTTTATACCCTCTCTAATTTCCAACAAGAATTAATGAACTCCTGAAACAGTGTTGTCTTGATTTATCATTCCTTTATTTTTTCCGATCAAGTATCAATTCAAAACCACCAGCAATGGATGGAGAGTCACTTTAACAACCTTGAACTTTAGAGTTCAAATTGATCACTATTCTCAATAGAGTCATTTCATTTGATAAAATATTTAGCTCTTAACAAAGTAAAGTGACATAAAAGCGCAATAGAAGAACAGTTTCATTTCTGTAATAACACAATACCTTTTTCTGTAGGATCAAATAATGTGTGATTTCATTCGCCTCAATGAACTACCTTTTATGGTGTATTATACACTATTCCTTGTAAAAGTGCATTAATTATATTATTACAAAGAATTAACCTCTTTTATTATTATTATTAGTATTATTATTTCTGGTGTAGTTATCATTACTGATATCATAATATAAAAGCATCACGCTTTTTTTGTCAAATATTTTCCAGTATCCCTTTCATTTCATTTGAGAATTATATATACTAGTGCTAATCGGTAATCATTTATGGTTTTTTGATATTGTTTTACCACATCTTACTAAATGCAATGTATATATTTCGTTTATCAAAAGCGCTGTTTGTAGCTCTATATACAGTGGTCCCTCGATAATTTTAACCCTAAGGGGAGTGATGAAAACGCTGAAATTATCGAGGGTTGAAATCAACGAAGTACACAAACACTGCAAGAGCACTGCTGTTTTGAAAATAAAGGGGAGTTGCCAAAACTATGAAATTAACGAGGGTTGCAATTAAAGAAGGTTGAAATTATCGAAGGTGTATTCCATACATTCCTCCGGTTTTCCATATAACATTAACCAATTTTTTTTTTAAAAGTAACGAGGCTATTGTCAGTAGAATCATGATTTTAATGATATCCTTACAAATATGTGTGTCAAACTTTAATGCTTAATTACAGTTTGCAGCTTTTGCTGTAGTTAGTATAGTTTCTTATATTTTATTTTAGGAAATATAAACAAAATACAAAGCCAAACATTATAAATAAAAGCTCAATCACTTCTTGAATATGAAAATTTTGTTGCTTTCAATGACTAGAATTGTATGGTTATCGACTAAAGCAATTAACAAGAAAAGCCCCCCCTCTTTTTTTTTTTAAAAAATAAATAAATAAAATAAAATAGATAACCATTTATTATTATTATCATTTAAGGAAGATGATAACAAAGAATTTTCCCCAATCGCTAAAAAAAATACGTTTTATGATAACCACATCGGCCAACCGTTCCAATGATTCGAAAGATAGAAATATAAAAATAGCATATGTAAAACATAGTTTATAGATTTAATACTGTGACTCTCTGTAAAGATATAAAAATAAATATGAAATAAAATCTATTTAAATTTTAGATTCTTTTCAATGTAATTTCAAGTAAAACAGAAAGATGTGATTATTAATAGCGATGTCTATTTTATTTTATCGGGAAAAATTTGTTTCACAATGTTATGGAAAGTAATTATATATAGTTTGAGAAGGTAAGGGTTTCTAATGAGCATCTTTGGCAACTTCTAACGTTAACATTCCGCTCTGCTTAATTACAATTTGAAGTATATAATTGTGTCCTTTTGTAATAAAAGTTATATTATATTGAACAGCGTGTCCGTAATATA
>VCJB01003375.1:17530-28571 GCA_024140155.1 Backusella parvicylindrica | reverse complement strand
TTTTTTTTTTTTTTTTTTTTTTTTTTTTTTTTTTTTTTTTTTTTTTTTTTGTTATGATATTTTTTTGTACTTATCTATTCCATCTCTATATCTTAATTTATTTTCCCTTTTGCCTGAACCTCAATTTTTTTTTTATAATACGCTGTGTCATATATTATATAAATGACAGCAATTGCAATCAATGTTACTTACTGCAGGTGCCGGTGGTTCCACAATTCTTTTCATCGTTATTGGCGTGTTTTGTGTCCAGCGTTATCAGCAAACCATCTACACCGCTTGTGGTTTGATGGGATGTAATATCGTTGGTATGATCCTGTTACTTGTTATCCCTAAAAACCAAGTTAAATTGATTGGCTTCTACTTTGCATGGAGTTATTGTGCTGTGTATGTCTTGTTGATCACTTCCATCTCAAACAACGTATCTGGTTACACCAAGAAAATCTTTTACAACGGTGTCCTCATGGTATTTTACACATTAGGTAATTTACATTTTACTTTTATTTTTTATTTTTATATTTAACAAACATATATGTTACGATTACCTAGGTAACTTTGTCGGACCCTTGATGATGGGTGCTCCTCCCTATGTTCCAGGTATGATTGGGTTCCTTGTTTGTAATTGCGTTGTTGTTATCCTTTTGTTGGTTGCCAGATGGCGTATGTTGCTTGTCAACAAGCGTCGCTTATTATTGTTAGCTCATACTTCAGGTGCCAGCATGGCTGCAAACTCCTATGTCCAGGATGATATTAGTGATGAGCAGGATCAAAACTTTATTTATTTGCTTTAAATAATACCCTTTTTCTTTTAATAACATACAAACACACACAAAGTATACTCATTATAAAAGAATTAAATATTTTTATATGTATCACTTCTATATCTCTTTTATTCTTAAAATACCATCAAAACATTATTGCTTCTCTTTACTAGAAGCAATTTACTTTTTTTATTATAAAATGTATAACATCTGCTCTTGTAAAATATAAACTTTTCTTGTGATACTTTTTTTTTGTCCTGTCACACACATAAAACAACTTTATATTATCTTGGTAGCCACAGACTAAACTATATTTGCTTTCCGCAAACATGGTACCACAAAAGGGTGATACTTGTTTTTATGTCCGTGTAGAACTTAAGGGAATTAAAAAGAAAGCACAAAATTGATGTAGTATTTTTTTTTTAGATATAGAAAAAAGAATGTTTGTCATTTATTATTAGATTGAATTATATATCCATATTTTACACACAAAGTCTTAAAAATGGATTATAGTAAATTAAATAAACTTTTCGTTTTTTTGTGTTCTTTTTGAAACCCTTCATCTTTTATATGTATACATATTCATCACATGAATCAATTCTATAATGCAGAACTAAAAAAGAAAAAAAAGCTAATGCCATTTAGATTTTTTTTTTTGCATCAAGGAAAATAGGTTGGATCATGAAATAGTAACAATATCTTTATCAATGAAATCTATCATTGAAGAGATCAGATAGAATATAACGAACGAGATGAGCGCGCATCATTTTTTTTCTTTTTTGGAAATAAGAACAAAATAGTTCATTACATCCGTGGTACTATCAGTTCTTTTTGTGTAAATACCAGCAATCTTTTGTTTTTAATTATATGTTACAAAGTGGAAATAGTATCAATGAAATAGAATATACTTTTAAAAAAAAAAAAGACTTCCCAAAAGTAGTATCTGACTGAATATGAGTTAGATTCTTTGCATTCTTTGATTCACTTTTTCTTTTTTTTGTATCGTTGTTATAGAATCAAAGATAAAGTCGTTGCTAATGGAAATTCAATATATTAACCTTATTGAAGTATGTAACATACATTATATAACACCTTTTTTTTTACAGCCAGTTGAAAATAATTATTTTCTTTTTATACAGTCTAAAACAATGTGTGCGTAACTAGAGCTAGTCGTTCTTTATAATAAGAACTAACAGAAGTATTTTTATATTCCTATATTCCGTACATTACCTAACAATGATATAACTTTTATATTTGATAATGAGTAAAATCTAACAATATACTTTTTTCAAACACAAAATGATTTCTAGGAAAATCAAAAATATCTACACAAAAGATATATATACATATATACTTTTAAATTGCTATATACAAAGATAAAAAGAAAATTCATGCGTTTGCTTTGTCTTACCATACTAATTTCTATCAGAATGATTATTTATCCATCCGTAGCATAAATAGTCTAACCACCAAACAACTTTAATAATTAAGAAAAATTCAAAGCGTTAGAACAGCATAAAGTAGTGAACATTACTTAGAAATAGTATTCAAAAAGGAACATTTATATTTTTTCAATTATTTAAATATGTTTTCTCCTCCTTTTCTATTTATAATTATTGTAGTAAGTCTTATGTGCCATTGGATGACGCTTTTCTTTTTTTATTTCCAATTTGACATGATATAGAATGAGTATCTTCACATTCTGGCTCTGTTTTAATTATAACATTATCAGCAATGGTATTAGGTGAATTGCTGTTATCAACATTGCTATTGCTGTCTAGGGTAATACCTGTTGAACTATGATTATAAGTTGAAGATGATGGTGCTTGAACAACTCGTTCAAGTTCCCCTATTTTACGTTTGAAATTTTCTATTTTTAGATGACTAATTTCCTTTAAAGATTCGATTTCACTATCCTTTGACTGTACTAGAGAATTGAGAGATCTAATTGCTGTATTCAATGAGTTTATGGTTTCCGTCTTATCTTCCACTTTATCTTTTAACTGTTGCTCTAGGTTATAATTGAATTTCTTTAATAATGATTCTTCTTTGCTATTTCTTTGTTTCTCTTTCTCTAATGCATCTATTCGCTGCTGCTTTTGCTGCCACTCGGTTTGAAATCGTTGAATTTCTGTGCGAAGCTTTTCCATTTCTTGTTTATCTTGTCCTAATGAATCTGTCTGTTGCGATTCGTTTCGAAGTCTATGAACTTCTGTGCGAAGCTTTTCCATTTCTTGTTTCTCTTGTTCAAATGCATCTATCTGTTGCTGCTTTTGTTGCGATTCACTTTGAAGTTTATGTATTTCCGTGCGAAGATTTTCTACTTCTGTTTCAGTTGAAGAATGCAATTCCTTTAGTGATTGATACTCTTCTTCTCTTTTAATCCTTTCTGCCCGTAAAATGTCCTCTGTTTCATTTACAAGTCGATAAAGTGGTTTATCTATTTTCATAACGATCAGTTGCTAATATAGACTGAAATAGTGAAAATACTTGCTTTTATCTTTTGCTTCAAGTCGAAAAGACATCGCCTTTAACTTTTCAAAAACTATAGATGTACCTTCAAGTCTAATAACCCATTCAATCGCCTTATATTTATTAATTGGTACACCTAGACCTTTCCATAATTTGGAGACAATAATTCGTATAGCGTCTATGTCTCTGTTACCAGCTGCCTTGAGATAGTAGTCCATAGCTGTAAGTTCGTCTTTGCACACTCCTCTCCCAAATTCATACAAAGCTCCAATATGCGTGTAGCCTTTTGAACTATTGTGATTTGCTGCCAGTTGATACCATTTCATGGCTTTAGAATAATCATTTTTTTCAGATTCATATTGAGAACCGATAAAACAAAGTGCTTGACCATTATTACTCTTTGCTTCATTGATCATGTCTGCACTGATTTCAATTTCATCTTCTAATTTCAAATATTATATGCATTAGCAAATGAGAGAATATTATAACTACTATATTAATTTACGTTCTAAACCAGCGAAGAGTTGTTCTTTTATAAGCGCGTTGTTATTAGTGATATTTGACATTAAGAAAGTGACATAGGGCGTAAGGATACAAAAAAAAAAACTTTGACAAAAAAAAGGTTTTTCTGAGTTTGCAAAAAATTACAAATCAATTCGACAAGATAATACTCAAAGTGTAGAAACTGTTACAAAATACTATTATGCATTTGTTAATATTAGATCATATGGTAATAAACTAACTTGAGCAGAACATAATCACATTGATACTTAATATTATTCTTATACTATGCTTACACTGCAGACGCTACAAATATGGTCCCATTACTTGTACATTGCTAGTACCTTTGAGTCTTCATCTAACTCCAAGAAAAAAAAAGCTAAACTTGTTACCACATACTTTGTTTGTTGAAGAATATAAAATGTTTAATTCACAAGCTGTAGTATGGTGGATTTTCAAATCAAAGACTGAGGTCTCACTGTTATGATAGTAAGATAAAAAGGGATGTCCATAGTACAAACTTTTTTATATATATATTTTATTAAAGCAAATATATCATATTTTTACTTATTACATACACGCACAATTTCATAAAAAACAACCTTTGAATAATTCTTTCCTGTTCATAATATACGCATATAAAAGATAAAAAGGAAGTCTTTGGTGATACCATGATTTGTAACACACTATTACTATCACGTGCGAGATCAATGTGATTCGATATTGATATTGCAGAAAAGACTTTTTTTTTTTATTTTTTTTTTATTGAGTAATATAATAATAATAATAAAAATGAAATATGTAAAAAAAAGAAAAGGAAAATTAATACAGTTAATTAAGATGATAAAGTTGAAGAAAAAAAAGATGAAGATATTCTCTTCTACTCTTTTGATTCTTGATGCTCCATCTTTTGTCTCTTATTACTACCCTCATCCCCCTCCAACCTTTGCTTTAAATATGCATTCTCCTGATGCACTCGATCCAACTCGGCTTTCAAAATCTCCACCTGTCTGTTCAATTCATTGATCGCCTGGTCTGTAAGCAGCTTCTCCAATGTCCACTTCTCCAAGGTCGACGATTCGTTTTCTTTTAGCTGGCGAATATAGGCGGCTGCACGGTGCAGGATGGACCCCTTGTTTTTCTCACAGCCGGGCACAATGCGCGCAATTTCGTTGATACCTTCGTTGATGGTCTCACGGCGTCGACGCTCGACCTGTTTATGGTTTTCACGGCGTAGGCGGTGCCATTCGTCGGAACCTACGGGAGGCTTGAGATCGTCTTTACTGGTGGTTGTGGTAGTGATATCGCCCTTATTAGTTTCGGTTTCATTTACAACTCCCTGCTGTTGAGGTGGTTGAGAAGGTGGTGTCTGTTGGTAGTGGAGCTGTGGAGAATTTTGTTGGTGTTGTTGTTGTAAATGACTTTGTGGCTGTACCTGAGCATGTTGTTGCTGCTGCTGAGCTTGTTGCTGCTGCTGTGCAACTGCTGTCAAGGTACCCAAGCTACCCGTCATTCCAGCATGCTGCATAGATTGATGCAGGGCTTGTAATGAAGCAGTTTGTTCATGGGTGATGTTCCTGTTTAGATTGAAAACATTCAATTTACATGATTTTTTTTTTTTACAAAATAAAAGATAAATACCACATCTCGTTTGAACTGTAGTTTGTATTCATTTGCGTATTAGTATTGCTATTCTTTGGGACATCCAACTTGACTTCTTTTGTTTCAGGAGAAAGGGTCTTATTTAGCTATATAATAAATAAATAAAAAAATTAAAAAAAAGAGTATAAATGAAACGAAACGCGCGCACAAGATGCATGACTTCTTCTAAATCTAACCTCTGTCATCTGTTGTTCTCCAGTGTATGCTTCTTTCGACATATTTTTTTTCTTTTATAAATTTTTAATAAAAAAAGGTTGTCTAAACATGATAAAGGAATATATAAATAAAATAAAAAATAAAATAAAAAATAACAAAAAAAGATATTAGTATTTTAACCTTTAACAAAGTATATCATAAACGTTTCTCTTCTCCCCTCTTTTTCTCTCTTTCTCTTTTTTGAAAGGTTGCGTTTTTATTTTATTTTATATTATATTTTTTATTATTTTTTTTTACTCTTTTTGCTCGTGACTTTGTGACGTTTCAAGGCTATCACTCTTAACTCTCTTCTCTTTTCCTTCTTTCTTGACTCACCTGACTTGGGGGTGGTTGAGGGTGAAAAAGAAAAAGGCGCTGACCTGAGTCTGGCAATTATATTTTTTTTACCAGAGTCACGCGGACGACGTTCGTTTAGCTAATTGGCTGCATCCCGAATAGGATATTTGTATCTCATGTTCCTTTCTTAAGATAACAATGATGCTTTGTTCGTTTCTACTCGGTTGATTGCATATACGAATAACACCACTATCTTTTACTGTATTATTCTATAATTTATATATACAACAGACATACCCTTTTTTTTTTCCAATCGTAGAATAGACTTTGTTTAAGAAAGATTAAAGTCTGCATCTCATGACTTTTGTAACAAGTTGAAATGCACCAATAGAACAAAAGTATTAAAACTACAATGAATTAAAGCCTATTGTGCTATTGTATTTTAATTCTAACTATGGTGTATATCTATTTATCTATGTTTTGGAATTAATGCATTGACTTAAGAGTCAATACATTTATCAAAAAAGAAAACGAATAAGAATGACCTTATCCAATTGACACACAATCATGAGCCGAAGGCCAAACCATGACATGAACGGTCACTTTTTCTTTTCTTTTCTTGTTGGCGAGGATGCTGCCCGTTTTGACGACTGGTTTGTCAAGGCTATTTTCTTTTATGGTCTTCTTGAGCGACATGCACAGGCTCTATGAAAGTACATTAAAATGAATAAACATTCGAATGTAGGCCTAAGCCCACTGTTTTACCTTCCCCTTTTCCAAGTAGTTTATTGATTTCTGAATGTTATTTTCTTTGATGGCCATATATGTTATAGGGAAGGTGATGGAATCAACGGTCTCCAAGACGTAGAAATCGTTTACTTGTCTTAAAATATACAGATGACATTCAAAGCCATAATTTGGACGAGTGGGATAAGAGTTGTTGAGGGGGGAGGGGGGCCAAAGAGATGAAGAGTATTCAAATGGTATTTTGAAATAACTACTTGCTTCAACTTATCAATGTATAGTTTGCTTAGGACTGCCTTCTTGGCAAGCTCGCCAACACTGATATTCGATTTCTTGATGTTTGGGCAATATAAAACACGTAGATCAAATTTCATATCAATCTTTTCGTTCTTCTTGGCCTTTTTAGGCTTTGCGTCTCCCCTAAACAAAAGAAACTCTATAATTCAATGACCATGTATGCTTTCAACATCTTCAATTTAATTTACCAGTGTAGGCATAGCCCACTATTACCAAAGGCTTCCTCAAACACGTATGATCAGAACTTGACAATAAAATCTTGTTCTGAATACAACTTTACGTTCTAAGGCTTGAACAGATACTGTATCTATTTATTCAACAGTTCCAAGCTTGTTGAAATGGCTTGACAAATAGCATAAACGTTGGATCTGAATGCTGCCTTTTCTTTTTGAATTGTCAGACTTTATATTCTTGTCCTTGTTTGACACTTTGATAGTAAAACTTATCCTCACAGAAACCCTCCCACTCTACATACTTTGAATCTCAGTCAAATCAACCATGCCTTGAAGGGTGTTGGTTTTTAGAGCTACAAAAATGAGAAGGTACGCCTAATTAATCGTATAATAAAGTATTCCCAATAACTGTGTTAAAAAAAGGTTCTATTATTTACATAAACTTCAGCGGTTATAAAGTCGCTGATACTTTATATAATTGGTCGAATTTTTGAAAAACAAGTTTATATCTTAAAGTCTATCCACTTCTCTAAATCCGTCCATTCCTTCACCCAAGCAAGTTTTTTTATGTGGTATATTTTTGGACCTTAAAAAATGAAAGTCTATTGTTGAAAAAAGAACAACCAAAATTTGGTTTTTAATTATAAAAGAGCAATATCAAACTATGACTGACAATCGATTGAAATGACTGGTATCACCTCTAGTAAAAAAATATGTTTGTAGTTGCTCATATTTGAGTGAATAATACTAATAATAAAAAAGAAAGAAAACAGCATCTTTTATTATTTTTGTAAAATAGTCCATAAAAAAACAAGTCCCAGCCCCCTTTTTTATCCTGTTCATGTTGATAGACCAAACAATTCATCATCCTTATCGCATTCATTATATTTATCGTTTACAATATCTTGAATGGATCGAGTAGTTACTTTTAAAAGAGTATGTATTCATTTTGAGATATCATTGATCTTTCAACTGTCCTATTGTAATGACCAAGAAAAAAATAGAAGGTCCGCAAACTTGGAGAACTTTCTATTTGTCTAGTTTTTTCTTTGTTTTGCTGTTGTTTTTTTCTCAAGAAAGGGGCAAGTGTTTCTTATCGGTATATCCCATCATCTTTTGCGTGTTTTTTTTTAAACAATACAAAAGATTTTTTTTTTAGAACTTTCAAGTGACCTTTTGCATTTAATACGAATAATGACCCAAAACCTTTTTTTTGTACATCAAAAAAAATGAATATATTAATCGTCATTATAAACACTGCATCATTAAGATTTAATAAATATATCATTATATATAAAGAACTCTTTGTTAATGAAGGTTCTTTATTTTTTTATTTGTAACGCATGTCCTAAGATATATGCGTTATTTCAACCAATAATACGTGACTTAAAAACCGACAGAAAAAGGTTTTTGGGTATCACATAGAAAAACCTCCCTTTTAATAAAATGGTGTTACTCATATCCAGTTTTTGATGGCGACGTTACTATGATTTTGAAGAACTAAACCTCTGGCTTGGCAAGCGAAAGAGTTGTAACAACATAAAAGCACATGATTTGGTTTAAAAAAGCGAAGTCGCCAAGAATACTTATTCAAAACCCAGTGCCAAGTATGTGCGTGGTTCTTTACTCTCTCTTCTGACTTCTTTTTTTTTTTCCTCGTGACACATATAAAACTCTTTCTTCCTCTCTCCCCCGCACTTTAATTTTAATACCTTCAATTTTTTTTTTCCGATTATACTTTTTCTTCTTCTTTCTATTTTAATATACAAATAATAATAATAAAATGGGAGTTTTTGACGAGATTAAATCTAGAAACTTTTCACTTTACGGACAATGGTAAGAATAAACGCATACACATACACAGATATGTTATTAACATATAGACTATTTAGGTTCGGTGTTGCATCTATCATTTGTAAGTTAAACAGTGTATATATATTTTTCAAAAGCGTATTACAATATTCATATGTTTTGGGAAAAACCTTTAATAGTGCTGATTGTATTGGGTATCGTTAACTTCTTGGGTCATGTTGTGTTTGCTATTGTTGGATGGTAAGAAATAGGTGATGTGTGTTATTATAGAGAGCGGGATTTAATAACAGTATTCTTCACTTTAGGGTCATTGCTCTTATTCTTGTATTTGTTGAAGTACCACTCTGTATGAAGGTAAGATGGATAAACGGTTTTTTATAAAAAAATAATGGTGTTATTAAATAATCCATTGTTCATATAGTTTTGTCCTACAAGTCCCAAATTGTAATGTTATTTTTATTTTTTTTTTACTTTATATATTCGAAAAACAAAAAACAAAAACTTCTTTTGTATTGGAAAGGGAGGGGTTAATAGATAATGAACTAACCAACAACAATATTTACAGTGATGGATTTATAGCTTATTTTGAAAACTGTTATTTCCGTGCAATTCTTTATCTTGTGTAAGTACATCATCTATGAAAAGACAAAAAAAAAACAACGAATAAGCTCATATATATGTTCTAATTCTTATATATACTAAACATAATACACAATAGTTTTGCTGTTGTCATGTTCTTATCCAACTTGCTCGGCGCTGGACCTCTTATTGCCGCCGCTGTTTGTCTTTTGTTGGGTGCCATTTGTTACGGTAAAGTATAGAGAGCGCGTTTGTTTGTGTAACATACATTGGGGCTGATAAATATACATTTTCTTTTTAGGCATTGCTGCTTTCAAGGGACAATCATTTGCCAGTTCAAAGTAAGTTTATTGTTATTTAGACGAGGAAAAGGGGAATACAGAAAGAAAAGAAAGAGGGTTTTAATCAATATAAATATTCTTTTTTCTGTAGACTTCTTGGTGGAACCGGTGTGGATAATGTTGTTTAAATAAATAATGAACAAGTACAAAACAAAAAACGATGATATTAATAATCCCGCTGTATAAATACATTTATTTTACATAATAAAATATATACATTTCTCTTCTTCATTATTTTTATAGTTTAATGATGATAAAACTCTTTTACTGTGTGCGCGTGTGAGCTTATTGTTCACTGACATCAGTTTATATCATTCACTTATCATACCATCGCACACAAATTCATTTGCTGTCGCACAAATGTCAAACAGCTCCAGTCTTTATATCACCAAAAGGAAGACTACAATCTTATATTCAGACTTTGAAGTGTATTTAGAATAATGCATATAAAAAAAGAGAGAGTCTTCTGTTGTTATTGATTGATTTATTCTTTTCTTACAATTTACAATGCTTTGAGTAAGCATTTGGAAAATGAATCACCGCCAATTTAGACTACTTTTCTTGTACACTTTTCATTCAGAAAATTTTACATTCCTTGAGAGAAAAATAAGTTGTCACTGTTTATAATATGCGAATTATAACGAACTCCCTGAACAACACCAATGTTTAATGGATGAATTGTTTGGGTCGACGAAATTAATATGAAATTGAAAAAGTTCTATTGAAAACCAAAAGGGGACAATTCTCCCAAAATAAGCCAACTATCTTGTAACGAAATTGGATGGCAGAATTGAAACATCAATGATGGTTTTATGAGTAATAATAAACCTCAATCAAAAATAGATACTCATATCCTGGTTTACTGAGAATTTTTAAACTTTAACTATGGCAACACACAGAGAAGGAGTTTCAAACAGTTTTAAAAAAGTATATTTATGAAGGTTTTTGCATAATAAACACAATAGAGAGTTGAGTAAATCAATGATTACTGTTATTTATGAAACAAATAAGTGGTTTAGCATGATTGTCTGTTCTTGAATGCTTATTTTTATGTTTTTTTTTTCTCCAAGCTATTGGAATCTCCGGTCTAAGGGGGCCTGGCCGAAAGTAACCGAGTTTAATTTCATATTATATCAAACAAAAGAAAGGAGTAACGAAACCATCAAGGGATTTTGAGAATTAGATAATCAAAATATAGCTAACTTTAATA
>VCJB01003367.1:0-11961 GCA_024140155.1 Backusella parvicylindrica | reverse complement strand
CTTTTTTTTTTTTTTTTTTTTTTTTTACTTTTTCGTTTCTAAAGAAAATCACGTTCTCCCAATCTCTTTTCCGAATCCTCCAGTCTTTTGATTTCATATTGTTTTTATCTGGTTTATCCAAGTTCGTTTTCGAATGAACCGAATCTATCTTAATTAGTTTTTTAAAAGTTATCGTAATACTAGTGATGAATTGCTGTCTTATTCTCGTACTATATACTTAAGTTATATTATGGTTTATTAAGGAAGGATGTTCTATGATCAAAAGTTGCTTATTTTTATGTATTTATTTATTTAATTTTCTTACTGGATGATGTTTATTACTAATACAAAGTTGCAGATGTTTATCTTTCCATTGTGTTCCATAAATTAGTGTTGATAACCACTAAAAATCGATCTTTGTTTTCTCTTTTTGTAAAAAATTCTTTATTTATAGTTTATGATGAACTATCAAAGGAAAACTCATAACGATTTGTTTTTCAAACATTTGATCTTTGTGTTTCTTGTAATCACATATTCCATAAGAATTCAAAAGTTGATAACCAGCAAAAGAATGATTGTACATGAGGTCCAATTTACAAAAAAAATTGTATTTAGAAAAGGGATTTTGCGGGAACTTTTCCCAAGCTCGAATAATACACTGCTTTCTCTCTCTCTCTCTCTCTTTTGTTTGTCTGGATGACCTTATAACACCACATGATGGTAAAACAGGAAACGCTTTTCTGTACTTACTTGAGATGCATTTTCTTTGTTATTACCTTGATGCTTCATCATCTTCTGTATGAAAATCAAAAAGATAAGAAATTTTTACATTAATTTGACATATTTTATCTTCGTGATCTGCACAAAAAAGTCTTATTTGATCCATGATAAAAATGGAAAAGAAGCTCATTAGAAATTATATACGTTCAATGAGAACTAATCAGATTTTTTTTTTTACTTTACCTTTGATCCGCAGCACAACAACCGCAGCAATCGAGCCTATACGATACGGATAATTATTTACCGAATTAAAAAATTGCAGAATATATGCTTTTTGTAAGATCTTTGTACAAGTCTATTTTTTTTTTCCTTGTGTATCCAGATCCAAAAGTGCCTTTTGGGGGGCTATATAAATATCTTAATTTTTTTTGGTCCTTTTTTTCCGTTTTTTTTTGTTTTTTATTCAAGCTTTTGACATTGATAATCATTCATTTTCTCCATTTCTCTAGTAAAAAAAAAACAGCTTACTTTGCAATCAGAACAATCATAATAGAAATAAAAGCAAGCATAACCACCTGCCAAAGCATTCACACGCAAAAATGGATCCTCGATCTATAAAAACCGAACCCCTTGAAATAGAAAACAAGAATGATGGTACTGCTTCTTCCATATCGGAATCTCACAAGGAAGGTACTGTGGTTGGCGACGTTTTCACAGGCAATGGCGACTTTTCCGATCGATCTCAAGATGTTGATATTGAAGGTTGATATATTTTTATTTATTTATCTATCTAAACACTAATAAAACTGACTTTGTTTGTTTTCGTTCCAGCCGCAAAAGAAGAATATGAAGAGTTAAAGAAAGAGTTATCTCGTATTAGTCGTCGCTCTTCAGTTCCAGCTAGTAAACTAGAAGAAGGTGTTGCTGATGAAAATGAATTCAACTTGAGTAGTTTTTTGCATGACATGTCAAGAAACAACATAGAAGCTGGCCACGAGTTGAAGCATCTAGGTATCATTTGGAGAAATCTATCAGTTGAGGTATTTTTTTTTTAATAGCCGTTTTTAAAAAATTGTGAATTTTTTCTTTTTTTTGATCCGTCCCTAAAATAAAAATGCGTCTAACGTTGATGTTTCCTCCGATCAATAGGGATTAAGTGCAGATGCACACGTTATTCCTACGGTCATTAGTGGTGTCCTTAAAAATATTCAATTCTGGAAACGCTTTGGTTTTGGTACCAAGAAGGATACAAAAGTCATTCTGAAAGACCTTTCTGGTTTTTGTAAAGACGGTGAAATGCTTCTTCTCTTAGGGAGACCAGGAGCAGGCTGTTCAACATTACTAAAAATGATCGCAAATATTCGTGGATCGTATACAGCCGTCAACGGAACACTGAGTTACGGAGGAATTGATCACAAAACGTTTGCTAAAAGATACAGAGGTCAAACATGTTATAACTCTGAAGAAGATCAGCATTATCCTACTCTTACCTTAAAACAGACATTGCAATTTGCTCTCAGAACAAAGACACCAGGAACACGCTTACCCAATGAAACAAAGGGTGATTTTATTGACAAAATTATCTATATGCTTGGTAATATGTTGGGTCTTACTAAGCAAATGCAGACGATGGTAGGTAACGCCTTTGTTCGTGGTCTCTCCGGTGGTGAACGTAAACGTCTCTCCATCGCTGAACAAATGACAACCCAAAGCACTATTAATTGTTGGGATTGTTCCACACGTGGTTTAGATGCTGCTTCTGCTTTAGATTTTATTCGCTCCCTCCGTATCATGACAGATGTTTTCCACAAGACAACCGTTGCTGCACTGTATCAAGCCTCTAATAACATTTATAATCTTTTTGATAAAGTCATGTTACTAGATGATGGTCACTGCCTTTATTTTGGTCCTATTGGTAAAGCAAAATCTTATTTTGAAGATCTAGGTTTCTTTTGTCCTCCTCGAAAGTCCACGCCTGATTTTTTGACTGGTCTCTGTAATCCACTTGAACGTGAGATCAAGCCAGGCTTTGAAAACTCTGTTCCACTTTACGCATCTGATTTCGAAATTTGCTATAAGGAATCAAGTACCTACAAAGACATGATGAATGAATTAAGAGAATATGAAGAAGTGATTATTAACGAAAAACCCTCTGAAAAATTCAGAAAAGCGATGAATGAAGAGCATCAAAAACACGCACCTAATAGCGCCCCATTTACTGCCTCATTCTATCAGCAAGTGGAGGCTCTTACTATCCGACAATACCACCTTTTAATTAAAGATAGACAGGCTCTTTTTTCTCGCTATGGTACAATTATTATTCAATCATTGATTATGGCTTCATGCTTCTACAATATTCCCCTTGATGGTGCAGGTGCATTCTCTCGTAACGGTGCTATTTTCTTTGCCGTCTTGTTTAATGCATTTATTTCTCAATCTGAATTGGTACGCTTCTTGATGGGCAGACCCATTTTAGAGAAACACAAGCAGTATGCGCTGTATAGACCATCCGCTTTTTATGTAGCTCAAGTAGTTATGGATGTACCATACGCCATCGTCCAAGGTTTGTTTGTTATTGTTTTTTTTTATACATATAAAAATTGAAACTAAACTTTTTTTTTTTTTGCTTAGTTTTGATTTTTGAGGTTTGTTCTTATTTTATGATGGGTCTTAATTTAACCGCTGGAAGATTTTTTTCTTTTTTCCTTGTTTTGTTTTTTATTAATATGACGATGAATGGTTTTTTCCGATTCTTTGGTGCAATCACCTCAAGTTTCTTTTTTGCAACACAAATATCAGGTGTTCTATTGATTGCCACAATCACTTATTGTGGTTACGTTATTCCTTACAGGTCGATGCACCCGTGGCTATCGTGGATTTATTGGATAAGTCCGATCACTTATGGTTATAAAACACTTTTGATCAATGAAGTTAAAGGACAACATTACTCTTGTGAAGGTCAAGGAAATGCTATTCCTTTCGGTCCAGGATATGATAATTGGGACTACAAAGTGTGTACTATGACAGGAGGACGCCCTGGGCAAGACTTTGTGCTTGGTGATAATTATTTAAATGACGCTCTTAGTTATACGCCTGAACACCAATGGGCACCTGACTTTGTCGCTGTATTAGGTTTCTTTCTACTCTTCACTGTTTTAACCGCATTGGCTATGGAATATGGAGGGATTAGTAAAGTTGGATCCTTAACAAAACTGTATCTGCCTGGAAAAGCGCCTAAGGCTCGCACACAAGAAGAAGAGGATGAACGTCGCCGCAGACAAGCTGACATCACCGATACGATGGAAACTATTTCTACAGGTACAACTTTCTCTTGGCAACACGTTAATTATACTGTTCCTGTTAAAGGTGGCGAGCTCCAGCTTTTGAATGACATTGGTGGTATTGTGAAACCAGGTCATCTTACTGCACTTATGGGTTCGTCTGGTGCAGGAAAAACAACCCTCTTGGATGTACTTGCTCGTCGTAAAACGCTTGGCAAGGTCGAAGGAAGACTTTATTTGAATTCAGAAGCTTTAATTAATGATTTTGAACGTATCACTGGTTATTGTGAACAAATGGATGTCCATCAGCCAGCTATTACTGTTAGAGAAGCTATGCGATTTTCTGCAAATTTGAGACAGCCTGCTGAGGTGCCTGAAAAAGAAAAGAATGAATATGTTGATCAAATCATTCAACTGTTAGAAATGGATGATATCGCAGATGCTCAAATTGGTGATGTTGATTCTGGTTTTGGTATTTCTGTTGAAGAACGTAAAAGATTAACCATTGGTATGGAGTTGGTCGGAAAGCCTAAATTACTATTTTTGGATGAACCTACATCTGGTCTTGATGCACAAAGCTCATTCAACATTATCAGATTTATTCGTAAGCTTGCAGATGCTGGTTGGCCCGTGCTCTGCACTATTCACCAACCTTCTGCTATCTTGTTTGATCACTTTGATCATTTATTGTTACTTGTTCGTGGTGGCCGAACGGCTTATTACGGTGAAATCGGTGAAGATGCTCGTACCATGATTGATTATTTTGAAAAAAATGGTGGACCTGTTTGTTCTCCTGCTGCTAATCCTGCTGAGTATATTCTTGAAGTCGTTGGTGCTGGCACTGCTGGAAAGGCGAAGCAGAACTGGGCCGACATCTGGGAACAATCTCCTGAGGCTAAACGTTTGGAAGCTGAGCTTGAGGAGCTGCATCAAAGTGCTGACCAATCGCCTACTCGAACTGCTCTTACTTATGCTACTTCATTTAAAACTCAGTTTTATTGGGTACACAAACGAATGGCGCTCAGCTACTGGCGTTCTCCAGACTACAATATCGGTCGTTTCATGACAATCATGTTCACATCACTTATTACAGGTTTCACTTATTGGAAGATGTCATTTACTGTCTCTGAGCTTCAGAACCGTCTCTTTGCCCTTTTTGCATCATTCATCATGTCTAACATTTTGATTATTTTGGCTCAGCCTCGATTTATGACTGAACGATTGTATTTTAGACGTGATTATGCTTCAAGATATTATGGTTGGGTTCCCTTTGCCTTCTCTGTTCTTTTAGTAGAAATTCCATATATTCTCTTTTTGGCTGCCTTCTTCATGTTTGGATTTTACTGGACAGCAGGATTAACAAACACATCTGAAGCTGTTGGTTATTTTTATCTGATGCTTATTGTCTTTGTATTCTGGTCAGTAAGCTTGGGTTTTGTAATTGCCGCGATAGCAGAAAGCCCGACTATGGCTAGTGTTGTCAACCCTCTGGTATTATCAATGTTGATTTTATTTGCTGGTATGATGCAACCTGAAAAGGCCATGCCTCGTTTCTGGAGCTCTTGGCTATACTGGATTAGTAAGTCTTCTATTTAAAAAAAAAATAGATTATGTATATCTTACTAATTCTTTTTCTTTAATCAGATCCCTTCCATTATTATATCGAGGGACTGTCGGTAAATGAATTGGAAAACATTAAGGTTGAATGCATTGATAGTGATCTTGTGAAGTTTTCACCTCCACCTGGAATGACCTGTGGTAATTATACAGCCAACTATTTTTCATATGGCGCACCAGGTTACATTGCCAACCCAGATGCCATGCAGCCTGAAATGTGCGGCTACTGTACTTATAGCTCTGGTAAAGAATTCTACTCAAAAAACTTTGGATGGGATGAAAACAACAAATGGAGAAATTTAGGTGTTGTTGCAGCTTTCTTTATATTCAATATGATTTGTTTCTGCGCATTAGTGTTTTTGACTAGAAAAGGAAGAAGATGATCTTTTTTTTGTAAAAAAAAAAAAAAAACTTCACTTTTCTCTCTCAAACGTTAACCAAAAAGAATAGCTACTACTTTAGATTGTATTTATTATTATTATTATTTAAATCACTCGTTTTCCATTTTGTTTGTAATTTTAGAAAATACTCCTCAAAATATCCGTAGCGTTTTGAAATAAAGTATTCATTTTAAAAGTGATTTCTTTTTAGCTTACTTGTTTTTGGGATCTTGTGAAACGTTTAACTGTTATCTTTTTTTGTGATATGGGGTGTGATAAGGTAGACCAATAAAACTGTCTTCAATAAAATATAATAATCTAATCCAAAAAAAAGAGAGAAGAATATATGATATCATATAATGAATATATATAAATATATATAAATGGGATAGTAAAATTCGAGGAAAAAATCATAAAACCTATTGTATAATGCAACCCCATAATTCTAACACTTTAAGAGAAAAGTGTCCTTTAAATTTAAACTCAGTGAACTTGATCTTTGTTTTCATCATACAAAACTAAAAATTACATATAATCAAAAAGGATAACATGAGAAAAAAAACCCTATGACAAATTTCATCGTCAAATGATAGCTACTTTCTCCATTTTCCTTTTATACTTTTGATGTGCGATCTGTGAATGTTTAGATAAATGTTCCTTTCACTTTTCTTATTTGGTATCTTTTGTTCTATTAAAACTTAATTCTAGCTTACATGCAGAACATCAATCACAGAATGGTTCTACAAGAAATTTTTTAGGGAATCTATTGCTGATGTATTTCGCTATTACGACCACGCTAAATTAAATAGCAGAGTTTGAAATTTATAGACTTTTCATATTTCATCACATAATGCAATATATAAATTCTCAGAGAAGGGATATGTCTAAAATTGATGCCTAGGGAACAACATGTCAAAATGGCACATGACCTACATTCTCTTTTTTTAGATAACAGAGAAGCGCTAGATGATAAAATAAATGTCTATAATGAGCATGGTAGATGAAGCCTAGACCAATCAGTTTTAACTGATGACAAATAGATCTGTCTCACGCCCAATCTCCTTGTGTCGCTCTAATAAAAAAAAACCAATAAAAAAAAACTCAATCTATGCTTCTACTGCGTTTTGCATCACTTAATTTTTCCTAATTCGTAAATTCATTATCCGATTTAGTGAAGTCGTGGGAGATAAGATAGGGCTATACGAACAATTAACCATAGCTTTTAGTTGTATTCCCATAAAGTTTGGTATTTTGTACGTGTGTTTCATAGAAACTAACTGTCATTTGTTTAGCGAGTTAAACTTTGATTAAATATATCAAATAAAAGTTTTGCTATTTTTAAAAAAGCATGAGAAAACAAAACTATATAAATAAGAATGCCATTATCTGGTTCTTTTTTTTCTTTTTTCCCTTTCCTTATCCTCTCGCACCTTGAACAACAACAACAAAAAAAGATACCATTATTAAGCGTATCGCTGGAATTACCTTATTTACTTGTATTTGAATTTTTCTCTTTATCTACTTTGCCAGAAAATTACCGCTAAACACAGCTATTTGTTTTCCATTTGGATTTGCTTTATACATCCTCAAGTCCCTTGAATTCAACACACCTTTAAAAAACTATCAGTTATCAGTTGGTCACATACATTAATAATTATCTATGAGTGCAGAAGAAAAAAAACAAGAAATTACTACTCAACAACTTGAGCACGGTCAACCTGAACTTACCGCTGACGAACTCTTACTTCAATCTCTCGGTTACAAGCAGGTAAAGCAATAACAACATAGTAAAATAAACTTGCATATACTAAATATTTTATAGGACTTGAACCGCTCAATCTCTGCTTTCTCCAATTTTGCTATTGCATTCTCATGTTGTTCCGTCCTTTCTGGTCTCACACCTGTATGTATACTATTAACTTGCATTTATTTTGTTGATCCAGATGCTCATCAAATATAATTATTTTATTTTTAGATGTGGGGAGATGCCATGGTTGATGCTGGATCAATGGGTGTCATTTGGGGCTGGATCATTACCGCCATTTTTACTACTATCGTTGCCTTGTCCCTCGGTGAGATTTGTAGTGCTTACCCCACCACTGGTGGTCTTTATTTCTGGGTTTCCCGTCTTGCTACTTCTGACTGGGTTCCTCTTGCCTGTTGGACCACTGGTTGGTTCAATTGGATTGGTTTATGTTGTAGGTTTAAAAAACATTCTAACAATTTATAGTATTGATTTTTTTTTTTTGAACAGTTGGTATTACATCTGTCGATCTCGGTCTTTCTCAATTTATTGCTGGTGTTATTCAAGTTTGGTAAGTCATCAATTAAAATTAAAAGTTATTATATGTATACTTATCTTTTGTTATAGGCAACCTGATACTCCCCTTTCAGTTTATGCACAATATGGTATTTTTGTTGGAATTATCATTATTCACGGTATCATGAATTCCGTTGCAGTTGATTGGAATGGTATTATGAACCAAGGAGCCTGTAAGTAAATAAATAATCACTATAAATAATAGTTTACTTATTAATATATATGTATACATAGTCTTTGCCAATATGATTGGTATCTTGTTGATCGTCATTGTCGGACTTGCCGTCACTAAGCCTTTGGCTACTGGTGACTTTGTGGTAAGTTCAAATCACACATGAGTCATTGAAATGATACTAATTTATTATTATTATTATTATTAATGATAGTTCACTCAATTCTATAATGGTTCTGGTTTCAAAAGTGATGGCTTTGCTTTCTTGCTTGTCATTCTTCAATCCCAATACACCCTCTCTGGATATGATAGTGCCGCCCATATGAGTGAAGGTAAATATATAAATACATAAATATTTTTCGTATGTTATTCATTTTTTCTTTCTTTTTTTTTTTTAAAAAAAAAATAGAAACAAAGAATTCTCAAAGTGGTTCCCCTTTTGGTCTTATTGTCGCCGTTCTTTCAAACGGTGTTACTGGTTTAATCTTCTTGATCGCCATTAGTTTTATGGTGAAGGATTTTGATAAGCAGATTCTCAGTGAGGACGCTATTCAACCTCAGATGGTTCAGGTTTTCCTTGATGGTGTCGGACCTGCTTGGACATTGGTCTTCTTGATTCTTGTTATGCTTAGTATTTTCTTCTGTGGTGCTGCCTTGACTTTGGGTAGTTCCCGTATGGTTTATGCTTTTGCTCGTGATGGTGCTGTTCCCTTCTCAAGCTTTATGCACAGATTGAATCCTAAGACCAAGACTCCTGTAAATGCTGTTTGGGCCAACGTCATTATTGCTGGTATTGTCGGTATTCTTTATATGATCAATAGTACCGCATATGAAGCCATTGTTTCTGTCAACACTATTGGTTCTCAATTATCTTACCTTGTTCCTATTCTCCTTCGTATCACCGTTTCACGAAAGAAGTTTAGCCCTGGACCTTTCAACCTTGGTAGATTCAGTACTATCTGCGGTGCTATTTCCTGCTGCTGGCTTATTTTTACCTGCGCACTTTTCATTACTCCCACTACCGCTCCCATTACTGCCGATAACATGAATTATGCAATTGTTCCTTTCGCTTTCATTATGATCTGCTCTATGGGTTACTTCCTTATCTGGGGCCGTAAATGGTTCACTGGTCCTGTCCGTGTTGTTGACGGACAAGAAGTCATCCTTGATGATGAATCTATCAACTCTTCAAAATAATTTATATATATCAACTTTATTTTTTATCTTTACTTCCTATTAAGTTATATTAAACATAGATACCTAAACTCACAAAAAATAAAACATTTTAACACATTGTTATACTCTAATTGGATTCATATGAGAATATCACAAAAGTGAACTAGTAAAGTGAATACAATGACTGCTAGTCTTTATAAAAAGTCATTTTCTGCTAAAAAAAAATGGCCTATGGTTTCATATTCTACATTTTGTGCTTCTATATATAATATGATACGTATTAGATGGTATATATATATATATATATACAATTTCGCTATAATGGTACATTTATCTATAGATTAAACAATTACAGTGCTTTCATGTTTAATAAAATACGTATATTTGATGGAAAAAAAATCCCCCGTTTGTGCGATGCTATCACTCATTTTTCCCATTTTTTTAATATGTCAAATTTAAGTAGTACCTACCGAATTCACATGACGATGCTTAAAAAACATTGGTTTGAATTATTAATCATGTCCGTGGGATCAAGCTGTCAATTTGTGTGTAAGAAAATACATGTTTTTTGAACACAAGTGTTTGTTACTTGAACGACAATTTAGACAGCGATCACTGCTACATTCACACGCTATTTGAATTCTCTAGTACAATAAAGTTATCCAACTGAATTAGTATCTTATTAAAGAAGAAAACACCTTCTCAATTTTTTAAATACTAATTCAAAGGCTAATTTTTATCTTATATCTATAGCAGCATTTTTTTTTTATAAAAGCACACATGCTTATATGATTATAGAATGTAGAAATATCAGTGATAAAGAAATAACTAACTTAGACCATCTGAGTGATACCCAAGTTTTAAGTTTTAATTTTGGTAAGTTCAAATACAAATATATATATATATATACAAACAAACAAATATTAAAAGTAGAGGATTTGTCTTTTATGTCACTTTGAGTTATATAGTAACCATTTGATAAGTATCAAAATTTGACAAAGCTTAGTTCAAAAAAAAAATTCAATAAAGAAACAACAGTTTAATATTCAAAGATGTAAAATCAGATCCAGATAACCATATTACTTCAACTTATCGATATTTTGAAAACCTCATTCACTTTTGAAAATAAGTTCACCAAATATCCTAACCTAATTTGACCAAAATTGACCAAGACACACCGCTTAAATCATCAAATTTCTGGTAAAAAAAAATGCCCAAATTAAATAAAAAAAACCGGCAAAATATTTCAAAAAGTGAGTGGGTTTTTCAAAATGTTGGTAAATTGAGAGTGGAAACAGTATATTATGCTTCTAGACTTTTGATTGGCTTATAAGGCCAATCGTATATTGCATATCAGTTTTGGAGGATGTATATATCGAGGTCTACCTGTATATTTTTTTTGTTAATAATAACTATGAAATATTACTATATTTAATAATGTTGTTTATATATTTTATCAAGTAATAGACAAAACTACTGTAATTTGACTATAACTTCATTCAAATTTAAATAACTGTATCATAAAACAAACCACTGGTAGTAACAAAAGGTAGTAATGCAATCATTCATTATATATTCATCCAGTTTTATTTATACTAAATATGTATATATAGAACTTGAATTACGCTTTTTCTTTTGAGTTCAGGTAATTTATAGGATTTCTGTTTTATCAAAGTTATTTTCGTTAATAAGGAATTACTCTATATTGTAGAAGTATAAGGCAAATCGGTCTGATAATTAAGAAATTAGTAAATGATAATCCACCTTGAGATTTTTTAACATTTGAAACTCACCAAGTGAATGGATAAAGGAATAAAATTGAAAAAAAGTAAACTTTTAGTATATAAGATTTCACAGGTTCACAATACTTTACCTCACAAAGGAGTATGACTACCATCGGTAGTGAGCCGACTTCAGCTTCTTCTTAGGAAGGAAAGAGCATGTTTGTTAAATTCAGTGTAGGATTGACTGATGTCTATTGAAAATTCTGGAAAGGTGTCACCAAGAATGAGGGTCCCAAGACCGGACAGTCCAATCGCTAAACCAGATACTTGGTCACGGCCATGGTGAGACTGGTTAGATTTGACGGAAATACACTCAGGATTGTTGCATACAAACGTACCATTGATGGATTTAACGTATTTTTTACCATCCTTTTCTGCTATGGTGGTTGACTGTAAAAGCTTTTGGAAGCAAAAAGGACAAGTTTGTGAGGTACTGTTTTCATTGGTAATGCATACAGACGTATAGATACTATGTTTAGTAGGCTTCCATTTTCCTCCATACTTTAGAAATCCTTTGATCCTGGAGCCAATT
>VCJB01003362.1:15260-25979 GCA_024140155.1 Backusella parvicylindrica | reverse complement strand
TAATTATTATTATTATTATTATTTAAAAAAAAAAAAAAAGTATACTAACTCAGATAAAGATAAGGTTCTTTGGTTGTTCACAAGCACCCTTTATTTGCTTATAGAAAGTAAAACGAGTGGCCCTACTTTTTACTAGGATCACAAGATCAAAACGAACAAAAAGCTTACTTAATACATGATGCATTACTATTTTTTAGCTCAGATATCTATGATGATTTCATAAACTCAGGATATTTGTGTGTCTGGTCCAAAACCGAATTATTGGAACCCTTGGTTCATTAAAATGAAAGATTAATTCCAAAAGTATAGTATTATCATATTGCAAGTCATTAGCTTCAATTAAAGCCATCATTTATTCGTGTCGTTTAAAATCATATTCAGTATATACTCTACAGTGAGGATAACCATTGTGTTGAATGAAAGTGATAATAAACCGAGAAAAAATGATGATGATGATTGGTCAATTTTGCTTTAATAAAAGTGACTTGATTTCTACTTTGTGGCTTGAAATGTATCAAAATGTTCGAAATCCACACACATACTTTTTTTTTTCTTTCCTTACAAAAAAAAAAGCTACTTCAATGACAGATATGGTCGATGCCAAACGTTTAAAAACGACAACCAACGAAAAGAAAAAACCAAAACACTCCAAAATCTTTCAACCTTTTCGAGCGATCGGTTATGTAACAAATGACATTCCTTATGTCATTAATCAACTTGGTCAAGACTATTTCTTGACAACTTGTGTTGGAACTAGTTTTCAAACTTATAACGTAAGCAGTTTTCTCTCTTCAGTAATAATAAAAAAGATAACTTAAAATCTATTTAAAATAGTTGGAACGTATGAACCTTTTATTTGTGGGTCAACCTACAGAGAAGCCAATAACAGCAATGGCAAGTAATACTAATCGTAAAGTGATCTATTGTGCCACCGAAAACTATATCATTGGTTATAAGCGTGGTAAAGAAGTAAGCAAGATATAATGATAACAATAAAAAAAAGGCGAGATTTTATTCATTTGTTATTATGAATATAGGTTTCACGTGTTGGCGGTGGTAATGGATCATATACCATTTTCCAAATTTTGATGCTAGGATCTTATATTGCAGCACTTTGTGATGACAATACTTTAAAAATGTGGGATACTAACACTGGTGGTAAATATATATATATATATATAATACCTTTCTATGATTCTAAAATACATATTTATCATTTCATAAAACATTTCCTTAGAGCTTTACACTGAAATTGAATTTGGAGATGATTTCACCGCAACCGCAATGCTTCATCCAAGCACGTATCTCAACAAAATCCTTGTCAGTAGCAGTCAGGGTACGATGCAGATTTGGAATATCAGAACAAACAAAATGATCTACCAGTTCGGTTATATGGGTTCTGCCATTACTTGTTTGACCCAATCTCCTGTGATCGATGTCGTTGCTGTTGGACTGTTGGATGGCACTGTGGTTATCTTTAATATTAAGGCTGATGAAAAGATTGATAGTGTTAGACAAGATGATCGGGTAACAGCTATCACATTCCGTACTGGTAAAACGATAAATGGAAATTGTAAAATAGACAAATGGATTGGTTATTTATTTAATTTAAAATAGATGGTGAGCATATGATGGCAACTGGTAATATGCATGGTGATGTTGCTTTATGGGACCTTTCTACTCGTCGATTGGCTCATATTATGAAGGGTGCTCATCAAGGCTATATTACTTCTTTAACATTCTTAAACAATCAACCTGTTTTGGTAACAGGTGCAACAGATAACTCGGTCAAGGTAAAAAAAAAAAAAAGTGAATTATATATGCTATTGTATTAAATACTTGAGTTTTTTTTTTAGCAATGGATTTTTGAAAAGAACAACTCGGTTCCATTACCATTCAAGTCACGTAGCGGACATCATGGACCACCATTAAAGATCAAATATTACGGCTCTTACAACAACAACATTGTGAGTGCTGGTAGAGATAAATCATTACGTTCGTTCTGTACATCACGCGATAATCAAAACTACGAGTTCTCTCAAGGAAGTCTCGCTAAAAAAGCAAAAAGTAGAGGAATTAGTATTGATGAATTGAAATTACCACAAATATCCGATTTTGATGTTTGTAAGTTATATATTTATTGTCATTATTCGCTTTTCTTTTTTATTAACAAAAACGTATTATAGGTGATGCAAAATCAAAGGAATGGGATAGTATTTTGACTTGTCATGTGAATGATAACGCAGGTCGTACTTGGTCTTTGAAGAATAAGAAATTAGGAGAGCATGTTTTACTCAGTAAAGATAAAACTGCAGTAAAGGTAAAAAAAAAAAAATGATGACAAAAACAATTTTTATAATCATCATTATCACTCATATGTATATACACACTATTATAGACAACTTGTGTATCTACTTGTGGTAATTTTGGATATTTAGGATGTGCATCTGGTCAGGTGGATATGTTTAATATGCAGTCAGGTTTATACCGTAAAACATTTGGTGGTGCAGATGGACATAAGAAGCCTATTACAGGTCTTGTCACAGATGCTATTCATCGTTATCTGATCACAGTGTCAGTTGACAGAACATTAAAGGTACAATCTAATTTATATATATTAATAGAATTTTTTTAATTTAATTGTGTGTTTTTTTTTGCTAGATTTGGGAAATAAAAACAGCCAAAGTTGTAAATACAATCGAATTCGATTCACCTGTTGTTTCTATGCGCTATCATCGTGACAACGACCTTTTGGCTGTGGTTTGTGATGATTTAGGTATTCGTGTGGTCGATCTTGAAACAAAAAAGATTATCAGAGAGTTTTGGGGACATAGAAATCGTATTACAGACTTGGTAAAGTATACTCTTATCGTTCATATATATGTATATACTTACAAGAGTGTTTATAATATAAATAGATATTCAGCCCTGATAGTCGTTGGATTGTATCATCATCTTTAGATGGTACAGTGCGTACCTGGGATTTACCAACTGGTGCTATGGTTGATATTTTTAAAGTGAATGATGTAGTGACCTGTTTAGCTTTCTCTCCTGATGGTGACTTTTTAGCTACTGGTCATGTTGATAATGTTGGTCTATTCCTTTGGTAAGACAAGGAAAAAAGAATGAGCGATGTATATGATATTAATAACTTGCGTTTTGTTTCAGGTCAAATCGTACACAATATGCTAATGTATCATTACGCAACATTCCTGATGATTATGAGGTTGAGTTACTTGATTTACCAAGCTTAGCAGGCATGGATGATGAGGATGATACAGATATTACAGATGAAGAAGAGGAAATAGAGAAGGAAATGAATACTGTTGAACAATTAAGCGATCAAATGATCACCCTTTCTATGGAACCTCGTGCAAAATGGCAGACTTTATTGAATTTGGATACCATCAAGGTAATTTTGTATAAGCTTATATGTATAAACCTGTATATGTACTAACTTTTTTTTGTTTTGTTTTTTAGATACGTAATAAACCCACAGAAGCACCCAAGTTACCTGAAAAAGTACCCTTCTTTTTACCAACTTTACCAGGTGCAAAAACCAGATTTGATTTAAGTGCGATTGAAACAAACGAAGAAGAATCTAAGGCAATCCGATTTAATGAGATCAACACTGAAAGTGAATTTACAAAGTATCTAAGGGCAGGCCATGACCACGATAAAAAATGTAAGTGATCTAAATTGTTTTTGTGTGGAATTAAGCTTTTTTGTGCTAAATAATGATTTCCATTTCTAGATCATTCATTTGTTGATTACGTAAAATCATTAAGTCCATCTGCAGTTGACCTTGAAGTACGATCATTACCCATTGATGGTGAATTAAGCGTTTTGAATTTATATGTAGAAGCCATTTCATTTATGCTTCAAACCCGTAAAAACTTTGAATTTGCACAAGCCTGGTTAAACGTATTTTTGAACATCCATGGTGATTTGCTGATTGCCAACCCAGAAAATGCTATTCATGAAAAACTCAAGTCCATTTTAGAAGTACAACAATCAGAATTTGGTCGATTATCAGAAAAGATTCATTACAGTCTTTGTCTTATCGATTTTACTCGTAGAACCTGATTTCCTTTTTTTATATATTAAAAATAAATTAATTTTTTTAGACAAAAAGAAAAATAGACTTTTTATTTATTGTAAAAAACAAGTGATATAAACAAATCCTGATTGGTTTGTATCAGAGATAGACATTTGAACCTGGATTCGCTTTCAATCTATTTTTTTAGGTTCGTACAGCTGATGTTTTTCTTGTTTGAATTCATATGATTTATTAATTTTGTTTTGTTTACTAAAATCAACAACTAACATTTCTATAAAATGACTAATTTTTTGCACGACGATTTATACAGTTACTAATGGTTGGATGGTTTGAAGAAAGGGAGGAAGGGGTTTTTTCTTCGGTCTGAAACCAGCGACTCATGAAGTTACCCTTCTCCGAAGAGATGGAGGAAGCAGCGGAAGATGAAGACGAAGAGGTGGTATTAGTGGTGTTGATGCTGATGCTACTACTACTACTCGTTTCGGGTATATTCCAAGTCTTCTGCTGTAGGGATAGTCGTTTCAAGGATTCGGTAAGGGGATCCTGGAAGCGTCGTACCGACCGATATTCACGGTTGACTCGGTCTAATTCCTTGGTTAATCGCTTCATATTGGCTGGATGATCGATATAATCTTTATCGTTGGTTAAAAAGGAAAGTCGTTGTAACTGCAACTTGTGTTGTGTACGATTCACTTCATGATAATGCCTTCTACGATCATTATAGTTTGAATGATCTATATAATATGGCATTTGTTATATATATATATATATATGTATATGTAAATGAATACTTTTAAAGAGTAAAGAAGAAAAGAAAGAATAAAAAAAAAAAAGAGAAGTATACCTTTTTATTTATTTAAGATTTGCCAAATGTAAAACAAGAAATAGCAATGTGATCATATATTATTTTAGAAATAGTTTATTCATCTTTAATTTTTTCCATTCTTTATACAGATGTTTAAACATTACAGATGGTATTGGACTGTTGTTTTTATAGAGAAAATAGAGTAACAATAAAGCTGTCAATAGATTCACACCTGCATATTTCAAAGCTGCCTATATATTTCATATATTTCATCATTTATTTAATATATAAAATATGGATTTGTCTTCTTCTTATATAAATATTTACCTTTATAACCCATTTCCAGCTTTCATCTAGGTCATCTGACTCGCTCTCATCATCCGATTTCTTTGGTTGGATGCGTGGTTTATTTCGTTCCACCAGTTCCCTTCTCAAATCATCCACACGGTCGTTCAAAGAGATCACTTCATTTTGTAGCCGCTCAAGTGTTTGTTGTGCTTCCACAGCAGGTTGCTGGTGATGATGTGTTCTATTATTGTTATTATTGGTGGTGGTAGGACTTGAGATACGTAGATTAGATTGAGTAATTGTTACAGATGAAGCACGCGAACTAGCTAAAGGTGAATATATTTGAAAAGTAGGTGATGGAGAGGGCTGATGTTTTAAATTTATGCTGGAAGCCGTTTTCCGTAATTGCCGAATATTGTTACTTTGGGACCATGGATTTTGGTTAGTTAACACGCTCAAGTCATCCAAGGCCATCATGTGTTTCTTGTTTCTAGGTCCGCCTCCGCTTGCCATTTGTGTTGTTGTGTCATTTAATTCGATTTCACGAAGATAAGCTTGTTCCTCTTCGTCGGCAGATACATCTATTTTATTACAAGTCAGATCGGATCGATTTTGATTTTGACATATATATATAGACACACACACACACACACACACACACACACCTTTATCTGAATCTAATTCGTCATCATCATCTTCAGCTGATAGATTTCTAAGCATTTGTACAATTTGCTTTGCCTCTTCTCTGCCTGTATTACGTTTATAAGCCTAATAAAAAAAAATACAATAGAAATCAGACACATTGAGATAAATATGCAACTTGTATTTCATATAAATGTTGTTTATTACTTCAGTAGTTGCCTTTAGTAATGCCTCAACATAAGCGTGTTTTGCATTTAAATTATTGAGACCTTTTAGCTTGTCCCATGCATCCCTTAATGTTTATTATGCATAATGAATATTATAAGTTTTATTATCAAGAAAAAAATAAAATAAAATAAAAATCCAACCATTTTGCTCTGCCTACGACATCAAACAAACCTGGCCTTTGTATATTAATGTCTCCTTCTGTTGCTTGTTTATAGAGTGCATACAACTAATCACAATCAATCCATCAGCATTGTTGACCTTATCTTTCTTTTCGTTTTCTTTTACCTCTAATTTTTCGTTTTTTAATAGCTGAAAACTTGATTCTCTTGATAAATTTTGTATGATATTTAATGCATTTTTAAATCTCAAATCAATAAACTTTTCTGTATAATAACTTGGTCTATTAAACATATCTTTTATAAAGAAAAAGGAAAAGGAAAAAGAAAATAAAAAAAAAAAAGTATTAAGGAGAAGGAAGAAAACATTTATATCATCTTTGTATCACTTGCTTTTTCAACTGATAAGGGCAGTGTGTGTTGAAATACAGGAGTCACCTGATCTTACAGCAAGATGGAAATGACTCTCTTTTTCTCTCTATATTACTTTTCTTTTTCTTTCTTTCTTTCTTTATTATAGATATTCTATTGACAGATATATCAAAATAGATATAGCAAGTGTGCTTATTTCTTTTTTTCTTTTATAAAATAATATATAAATAATGGCTACTACAACAGCTAGACCTAGCTCGGTTTCTTCTCCCACACCTTCTCAAGATGAACAAATCCCACATCTCCTCTCACTCAAGGTTATGCGTCTATCAAGACCTAATCTAAGTTCGACATTACCTGTGTATTACGAAGACACCGACACTAAGTTAACCGAAGGTCTTGATTCCCTAACTATATCCGACTTGACAGCCTCCCATCCCATCATGGGCAGCAACCAGAATGTACAAATACGCGACTTTGGACTAAGTGAGATGTTAAAATTACCATCGGCATTTGGTAATATTTATCTCGGTGAAAATTTCAGCACCTTCATTAGCATCAACAACGAATCACCCTCCCAGGTTCTCCAAGTGGGTGTCAAAATAGAGTTACAAACATCTTCACAACGCTTTGGACTGGCGGATACAACACAACAACCACTTCGAGTATTGGACCCCAACCAAACATGGGACGTCACTATTGCACATGAAATAAAGGAACTGGGTGTTCATATCCTGGTCTGTTCGGTGCATTATACGATTGATAATCGTAAGCGTCATTTCCGTAAATTTTATAAATTCCAAGTATCGAATCCACTCGCCGTAAAGACGAAATTGAACAACATGCTAGACGGACGTGTATTTTTAGAGGCACAATTACAGAATGTATCAGCAGGTCCCATGTTCCTAGAGCGTATGAGATTCGAACCTTCTGAACATTTCCAGTTTCAAGATTTGAACAAAATAACAAGTGATGAAACGAGCGTATTTGGCGATGCTTTTATTCATCCCCAAGACATTCGACAGTACCTCTATATGCTTACACCCAATGTGGATGATCGTATATCTCGAACTACCAACGCCCTTGGTAAATTAGATATTGTATGGAGATCTTATATGGGTGATTTGGGTCGTTTGCAAACATCACAATTAACACGAAAGGCACCCTTGTTGGAGGATTTGGAGGTACAGCCTTATTGGATCGAAAATAGTGCGGTGAAAGTAGTGTTGGAAACACCATTCAAGTTGGGCATACGCATTAAAAATCATTCAGGCCAGAATATGAAGTTGGTCTTGTCAACGGTAAAGACAAAGATGGGCTCGGTGCTATTAAGTGGTGTTGCTAGTCAGCAGGTAGGGGAGCTTGCATCGTCTGCTTCGGTGGAAACACAGTTGGAATTCTTTCCTTTGACTCCAGGTCTTCAGCGTGTAGGCGGGTTAAAAGTGATGGATTTGCTCTCGGGTTATACAAAGGATATTGACCATTTATGTGACATTTTTGTGTTATCTCATTCAAAAGAATCATTTTTATCTGATATATAAATAATAGTAATAATAATAATAATAATAATAATAGTATATATAATAGAGTGTTTTTTTTTCTTGTCCCATCATAAATATGTTCTTTTTTTATCGCGCGGTCTTGCGGGTGATGTATTTGCTATGCTAATCTGATGTTCAATTTAAATCAAATCGTAAAATCATTTCAATGATTAGAAATTCGTGACAACTTTTTAGAATTTATAAGCATTTCAACCATGATTTTTTCTATAAAAGTAGACTGTGTACCTTTTTTCTTTTCTTCTTCTTTTTTTTTTATTTATTCTTAAAAAAAACGCAAATATGGTCAGTACATCCGTTCAGAAAGCTGGAGAGAATGTATCACCTCCTATTGGCAAGTTAACGTCAAGCAACGGAGCTGTTCCTAAATTGTTTACGCCCATGACTTGTCGTTCAGTTACCTTCAAAAATCGTATCGTAGTACCTCCCATGTGCATGTATAGTTGTCAGGATGGCTTTTTCAATGACTTCCATTTAGCACATTATGGTTCTTTTGCTTTGAAGGGTGTTGGTATGGTTATTATCGAGGCAACGGCTGTTGAGCCTCAGGGACGCATTTCTCCAAACGATTGCGGTCTTTGGTCCGACGACCATATTCCCGGATTGAAGCGTATTGTTGATCTGATTAAATCTCAGGGTTCCGTTCCTTCCATTCAGTTGGCTCATGCTGGTCGTAAAGCCAATATGGGTTCTGGCTGGTGTAAAGGTGGTTACCATCTTGTCTCGGAAGAGGAGGGCGGTTGGCCAAACGATGTCCGTGGTCCTTCTGATCTTCCCTTTGATGAAGCTCACGCTCTCCCTCATGCTCTTACAATTGAAGAAATGAAGGGCATCACTCAAAATTGGGTTGATGCTGCTATTCGTGCCGACAAGGCTGGTATTGAAGTTCTTGAGATCCATAGTGCTCACGGGTAAGATTTTTATTTTTTATTTATTGATTTGCCCCCTTATTTTTCCCAATTTCTTTAATTTACATAATCATTAATTCTTTGTTTGGTTACACATATATTTACATTTACAGATACTATATTCATAATTTCTTATCTGGTAACTCCAACAAGCGTACCGATCAATATGGTGGCGCTCTTGAAAACAGACTTCGTCATCCTTTAGAAATTGTAAAGGCAGTTCGTGATGCCTGGCCTGATCACAAACCACTTTGGCTTCGTTTCTCTGGCACCGATTATAAGAATCCCGAAACTTTAGGTTCAGACCCTGAAGGCTGGGATATTATTCAGGCAACTGAATATGCAAAGAAGTTGAAGGAAATCGGTGTCGACGTGATTGATGTTTCCTCTGGTGGTAACCTCCCCCGCATTAGATACCCTGTTGCTTCTCTCTACCAAGTCCCATTGGCAAAATATGTTAGAGACCATGCTGGCATTCAGACAGGCGCTGTCGGTTTTATTACTTCACCTAAGGAAGGCGAGGCCATTTTGCAGAATAATGAGGCTGATTTTATTTTGATTGGCCGTGAGCATTTGCGTGATGCTGGTTGGACTAATAGAGCTGCAAAGGAATTGAATGTCACCATTAAATGGGCTAACCAATATACCCGTGCACAGAAAGAAAGCATTCCTCGTCCTCGTCAATAAATTACTATTGAATGTATTATTATTATTATATAAACGTTTCTCTTTGATATTTTTTTAACTTGTATCTATCTTCATTTAATATGTTATTTTTATCTTTACAAAGTTTTCCCATTTACACCATTGAAATATAAGCTCTTATTCCGGATAATAGATACAAATATATCCTTTAGCCATGATACCACTTTCTTTTTTTTTTCTATTGGTCTATTTTAATAAATGAGAATTGATTGGTTATACCCAAAAATGGTATTAAGCAAACTCAACTGCCAGCATTTCAAAAGGCTATACTTTAATCGTCACAAGGAATAAGTGCTACAATTCAAGTTGGGTTTTACTCTTCTAAGTTCTTTTATTTTCCTTTCCCTTCATTTTTATCAAAAAAAGGACATGTCCACTCGCCACGCTAGAACTGCAGATAAAGCAAACAACGAGAAGAACTCTAAAATCCTGAAGAGTCTTCTTCAAAAGAACCCCAATAAGTATTGTGCAGATTGTAAAAAGAAAGGTATATATTATTTTTTTTTAAAAAGAAGCTATGAACAGCTCTTTTTTTTTCTAAAAAAAAAACAAAAAAAAACAAAAAACAGATGCACGCTGGGCTTCTTGGAATCTTGGAATCTTTGTTTGTATTCGTTGCTCTGGTATCCATCGTTCGCTTGGTGTTCATATTAGTAAAGGTAACATAACCTGTGAATTGTATAAAAAGTACAGCGGTTTTTAAAGCATTTCGATTTAGTGAAATCTGTTGATTTGGATACTTGGATTCCCGAGCAGGTGGAAAGCATGGTACGATGGGGTAACGAGCGTGCAAACAAGTAAGGACAATATCCAGTTTGGGAATATAAAAACGTTATATAAATCATTATTACTAGATATTGGGAGGCAAACTTGAGAGATAAGAAACCTTCAGAAAGCAACATGGAGATGTGGATTCGTCAAAAGTACGAACAAAAGAGATGGGCAATGAAGGGACCCATTCCTGATCCAAGCACTTTGGGTGGTGAAGATGATGATGAAAGCATTTCCAGCCAGGTATACAGTTTGTTTTGCACAT
>VCJB01003350.1:0-13699 GCA_024140155.1 Backusella parvicylindrica | reverse complement strand
AAAAAAAAAAGCAGCTCCTTGGAAAAAATTAGGTTTTCTCCAAAAATAGAATGACGGAGTTCACAATGAGCGTTAATATGTAATTTAAATATGTTAAAACTACAATGCTTTCTTTGTCAATTCTGTTTATATCTTACATTTATTTATCAAAGCTATAGAATACGCCAGAGCTGTTCAAAAGTACATATGAGCATATATACATTTAAAAAAAAATAGCTATTTTTACAAGTTTTAAAGCAAAGAAAATAAAAAAAATAAAGCTTTAGTAAACGCCATGAAGAATAAATCGCGGAAAATCCCAATAATAATACTAATAAATACGTACGTAATAAATTATTAGTCGGTTCTCATATCCTTCGTCATAATAAAACCGGCTTAGCAAATGTATACATCTGGATGATATGAGTCAATGACGTATATAGGTATTATGAGCTTTTATTTTTATTTTATTTTTCAGATTGAATACCGATCCAGAAGCAACAAACGTTAATAGCACTGAATTAAAAAACAAGAAGTCCATCTTTCCCTCAGTATTTGATTTTTTTTGAATTTTTTTATATATATTATTTATACTTGTTCATTATATAGTTAAACTTATTGATGTTATAAATAAATGTGCCAAATTGGTTTTTTCTTTTTTTTTCAAGATGCAATTTCCAATATGACCATAATACAATCTCTTTTATAAAATGAATGTAAATGAATTAAAAATTAAATATTGATAGATATATAAAATGAAAGTATATTGTTAAATGTAGCATGCATCGCTTATTTTATTATTTAAAAATATGCTATAGATTATTATGACAATGAGTTAAAAGTTTTTAAGTGCACTTAGATTTAACACAATCTTCTACACAATCGGCTTGGCTGGAACAGCAGGCATTCTTAGGTCCATTTCCCCTACCCTTTCCTCTGTAACCAGATGTACAGTTAGTAGGAGCGGGATCATTGGACTTGGTCTTGCTAGGAGCAGAGTCACCATTGCAGACGCCGTTTATACAGTCATCTTGGCAATCAGCTTGAGTCTTGCAGCAGAAACCTTTATATCCGTCACCATTCTTCTTTCCGTAAGAGCCAGAAGTACAGCTAGAAGGAGCGGGGCCGTCGGTCTTAGTCTTAGTACTTGTAGTTGTAGACTTGTTAGGAGCATCTTTACCATTGCAGACACCATTAATACAATCATCCCAACAGTCGGCTTGGGTCTTGCAGCAGTATCCATTATAGCCATCGCCATTCTTTTTATCATAGGAGCCAGCAGAACAGGTAGGAGCAGGGCCGTCGGACTTAGTCTTAGTTTTAGTAGATGTAGTTGTAGACTTGTTAGGAGCATCTTTACCATTGCAGACACCATTAATACAGTCGTCCCAACAGTCAGCTTGGGTCTTGCAGCAGTATCCATTATAGCCATCGCCATTCTTTTTATCATAGGAGCCAGCAGAACAGGTAGGAGCAGGGCCGTCGGACTTAGTCTTAGTTTTAGTAGATGTAGTTGTAGACTTGTTAGGAGCATCTTTACCATTGCAGACACCATTAATACAATCATCCCAACAGTCAGCTTGGGTCTTGCAGCAGTATCCATTATAGCCATCGCCGTTTTTCTTATCATAGGAGCCAGCAGAACAGGTAGGAGCAGGACCATCAGACTTAGTCTTAGTTTTAGTAGATGTAGTTGTAGACTTGTTAGGAGCATCTTTACCATTGCAGACACCATTAATACAATCATCCCAACAATCGGCTTGGGTCTTGCAGCAATAACCATTATAGCCGTCACCGTTACCTAAGCCATAAGATCCTGAAGTACAGTCCTTTGATTTTTTAGGAGACTGAGAAGAGAGAGTATCGGCCTCGGCAAATGCGAACGAGCATAGGCTTGAGACAATTGCGAGTGGAAGTAGCACTTTAGAATATCTCATAATAGATAAAATGAATACTGAATGAAGAAAAAGAGGAGTTGAGATCCGGTCTTTTTATATTATTTTCAGTCGGTTAAGTTACCTAATGGTTACTATCTTTCTTAATTTTAAAAATACTAAAATAGTATTCACTGAGTATTAAGACGCCTTTGGAACCAAATAAAGTTTAACAAAGTGCAATATTTTATTTCTTAGAATTTGGCTAATATATACTGTTTTTACTTCATAACATATTCAAATACTTGAAATAACATGTCGAGTTGACATTGTCAATGATGTTTGAATTTTTTTTTCTCTTTTACAACACATTAGTATTTTTTTTTTGTCAAGCTATTGTTCTTACTAAATTTAATTATATACCTTCTTTCTAAGGTTATTTTGTTTTAGAAAAAAAAAAGATAAAAATAGCCTCAATGGATTTACATCAGCAAAGTTCTGAGAAATCAGAGCATAAGTTTTGCGTGAAGCACAAATTTGAGAGAGGCAACTATGTAAATGTCAAACAAAAGAATATAAAAATGTATGACAGAGTATTATATAACATCTGTATTATTTATTCGCTTTTTTCACAATATAAGCAAATTTATTAAATCCTTAATTTTTTCAGTTAAAATGCATTATAGTATAAATTAATGATAATAAAGCTGCGTCGAGCTTAATTCAAAGTCTAGATAAAGCTATATACTTTTTATTTAAAGATTAAGTGTTGTCACTGGTAACTGTGTTCGAAAATAATCATGTACTTCTATTTTTTGAAGTAAAATATCCTATTTTTGTGATTTGATGCATGTTTCAACTTATTATTTTTAGCATACTTTTTTTTACCACTCAGCTCTGAAAGTTTTGATAGGCTTGTATTATTATTTTTTTCTTGAATGCAATAGGATCGTCTTTAGCATTTACGCTAAGCACGTGTCTTTATGCAACCTTATTAATTCGCTGAAAATCACTTAGTTAAAGTATACTTTCGATTCTAAAAATGAATTATTTTGAAGTGCTAGACATTCAAAAGATAAAGTATTTCTCCATGAATCACCAAAAAATGTATCATTCTACAATTGAACCTTGAAATCGGAATACTTTTATTCTATTTTCCACTCGTTTTTGCCTTTCTAGATATAAAATGTGAATTAGCTTATTAAATACTTGAATAACAACTGGATAATGGAATATGGAATAATTTTTGGTCCATGATATAGTATTCCAATCTCGAAGTTTGACTGTATATAGCAGAGTTTCTTTCAATTTTCAGCTAACACTCATCTATATCTTAGACTTTATTTTTGTCCACTCATGGGTGAGCATAAGAAAAACATTATTGTAAGTCTCATTGTGTGATAGGTCATAATAATTAACCAACATAATATTACGATCACTACTATATTATAAACCACTGTAAAGTTATAGCGATGATTAGGTAGCACATATACATATTTCATTATAAAGAACACAGCTCATCTTTAAGATAATGTGAATATGAAACCGCGTTATAGTATTTTAGCAATGAGACACTCCAACCGTGTGGATTTCAAGCCTGCTTTTCAGTTTTGATTTAGCACTATATCACGTCAATCACTATAAGATACCAAATTGTGAACTCCTGTATTAAATATAGTACAAATTAAGTAAATTCATATGCTGAACTTTTAGGTTACCGTAAGCAATAGTCTTGCATAGTTTTTACTGTTATCGGTGCATTTCATTTGCGAGAGCCCACATCACATTGATTCTTCTTTTTTTTTTTACCTATTTTTACTTTGTCTTGCTGCAAGTTAAATTTTGTTGAACTTAAAATATATTATCTGGCGCGGGTTTTACAGCAGGACATTAGCTGATTATGTAAATCTAATCCTTTATTATCTGAAGGCTGCGTTTATTAGTCACATTTCATATGGTTTATTTCAACATATATAACTAGAGCTACGATCATTTTTTTTTCTATTCAAACCGTATCTACTTTAATAATAGTTGCGAAGCCTGTGAGGGTAAATAGCTAGGAATACGAGAACTTTAAATTTTTCACCTCTTGGTTTAAAATGAGACATTAAAAGAAGGTACTATTTTGGTACCTTAATGTTGAGTATTGGTGCATAATGCCGTTTTAGATGCTCTATATTAATATTTATATAAACACGTACATGCTACTTTACATTACAACCTTAATAGATTTTGTTAAGAATATAATACTTCGATTATGGATCTCAAGGACCATTCATCTATGAAAACCGTCTATAGTTACATATCACTATGCGTCTTAAATCATCTTGCTCAGTTTTCTCTATAGTTTGCTGATGTTAAAAAAAAAGAAATACCCATGCTGCACGCATCATAATTTAGAGTTTCATTGGATAGAAAAGTGATACCAAAAACAGACAGTCCTGGATTTATTTACTTTGCCCAATCAAAAGGCTTTTTTTCTATACTTTTTATTTTTTATCATCTAAATAGTTCGACTTCTATAAGCTTTCCACAAAGTCAAAGGAAGTTTCCAGTCTTTTTTCAACAATTTATGATTAAATGCATTAAAGTTGACCTTTTCAAGGTTTTCTAAGTACTTTACATGTGGAATCTAGACGATATTAAGTTAATACTTCATCATCACCGTTATTGATTATATAAATAAACTTACAGCTGCTAATATAACAGGGAATGCTTCTGGTGGTACAGATTTCATCAAAGATCTAGCCGTCAACAGTTGATCATATGCAGCAGTTGCCACATCATAAACTGCGTCCTCCATACCTTCAATGTTTCCTCTTATAACGTTTTCCTGAGATATATCATACTACTCTATCATATTAGACACTAAAATCCATTATGATACTTCTCAATATCCCCTTTACTCACTTTTGCTGTAATTTCTGCTGGTAATACCATACGTTTTTGGCTTACATGAAATGGTAAAGCACGTAAAAATGTAGAAATACCAATCATTTTCCCAAGATGACTAATAGCATGATCAGCATTTACATCCTTCACTCCAAGTGATTCCAATTGTAAATATAATAAACTTGATTGGGTGTTTTCTGAATATGTTTCCATGTCTTTTATAGTCATAAATTGATGATCGTCCAAGTTGCTGGCCTAAGTTTGTATTTGGCTGGGTTAGCATATATCAGATAATTTTTAGAAATATCGCAATTTACTCTTTCGTTTATAATACGCTTCATCCATATTGCTGACATATTTGTTGTCTTTAAGGCTTCGGTTAAAGCAAGAGCAATTGGTTGCTGAGGAGGATTACCCTGATATGTTAAAAAGTGAGCATATTATATTCCCATATTGTCCTTCAATTAATTACAACTCACAGCGTATATTGTATCTAGAGTATCTTTCCAGAATTGCATTCTCATTTTACCAATTTCGACTTTGGATACATTTTCACGAATAGATGCCAGTTCAACGTTAAATGCTCGAAGTGCGTATTGTGTATTTCTCAATTCAGCAGGGAAAAAGGGAATACATAAATAACCCTCATAATCTCTTTGTCTAGATCACAGTTTTAAAATATTATGAATAAAAGTTGAGAGTTGGTTGATTGAGTTAGTTACCTTACAGTGTCTTTACAGAACTGTATAGCCGAAGTTACTCTCTCATTACTGGCTTGATTAGAATAAAGCCTAAAAAGACTATGCGCTTTCTGCGGGCGTAGCTGTCTGAGGGGTAACATAAATTAATATCAAAAAAAAAAGAAAAGAATGCAATAATATTAAATCAAAACCAGGGTCAATTTTAGTCTGAAGTTGAGTCACACAAATATTTGATAGTACTCTTTGTCTTAATTTGTTAGAACGTTGATTTCATGATGTTCTCCTCTTCTCTTCTCTTATTTTACACATAGACCTCTTCAATGCAGTATCACAGATATAATATTGAATATAATTACAGTGTGGAAAGTTGAATTGAGACAAAAGAGTCTAGTTTAGAACAAAGTTCAACCAAATCGACTCTGATAATGATGTTAATTCATCATTATAATTGATCAAGTCACTTAAGAGTTTTGTTCAGTTGAAATATTACCAAATAAAACAAGACCAGATGTATATTATAATATCTCTTTTTTTAACATTGAACAAAACCATTCTTCGTCTCAAAAGCATATTCCGGGTCTAAGTTTTCAGGGTAAAAAATAAAATTAAATTAAATCATGTTCTATATAATAAAAAACTTATTAGTTTGTTGTAGATGCTTTATTATTATTATTATTATACTATCTCTTCTAACTGAGTTAATATTCTTATCACATACCAAAATTTGAAACCGCACATATGTCTGACATATAATGTTCACAAAAACACATTTATTAAAATTAAAAGAAAGAAAAAACTGTACAAAAATATAATATAAGGTAAAAAGTAAATTTTAGAAGCACATAAATTTGCTTCTCTTGTTCATAAGCTCATCCATACGCTTTTCCAGGATACGTCGGGCCTTTTCTGCCTTTTCTTTTAATGCTTTCTGATCTTCTAACTCTTGCTCCAATTGTTTACGTTCAGTGACAAGTTCATCAGATGACGATTTCTGTTGGTTTTGAATCTGATTTACTTGTGTTCTCAAATTTTGTATCTCAAGGTTACATGCTTGCTTTTCTCGGTTCAATAAATCAAGTTGCTTCTTTACTTCACGTACTGAGGATTCTGATCTTGTAAGTTGAGACTCAAGCTTAGTGATGACATCTTGGTGTGCACGCACATCGTTTTCAGCAAACTGTGCCTTCTTCTGTAGAGATCGAATTAGCTTATCATACTGCTCTGATGTTAAGCTAGCAGATGAGCTACTACTCATGATTTCACTGAATGTCCCAGATGTAATAGAGTCATTACGCTGAAGTGTGCTGCCAGTTGGTTGCGAAGGATGAATAACCGGTGATTCAGGATCACTTAAGCTATCTGTAGATTGCATTGAGGGTGAGCTAGGTGGAGGAGGTAATGGTGCTGGAATAGGAGGAAGTGGGTTCGAAGGTGGCGCACTTGGAGGAGGAAGAGAAGCTGAAGGGATAATACCTCTACTATTTCTAATAGAAGATCGTGGACTAGTGATTTCTGATCTTGTAGACATAATAGAGTTTCTTTTAGACATTTCTTCTTCGTTTTGATTTATGTTGTTATCCATCAACATAGCAGAAACCGTACGGTAGGAACCAGACTTGGAGAGTCTAGCTATACTTGAAGTAGATAAATCACGTTGGAGTTTGTATTGCATTAAACCATTATTACTAGTACTTCCAGCTGGGAGTAATGGAGGCGATGAAATTCTTGGTGTTTGGGGTGGAGAAGTAAAATGTATCGAGTCTCTGTTGCTAGATCCTGAAATTCCATTATTGTTTCTGGGTATAAATTGTTCCATCTCCTTCTCAAGGCGTTCATTAGCTGCTGTTAACTTCATTATTTCCAGCTCTAAATTTTTGGTTTCTAACGAAAGCTCGCTACGCTGCAAAACTAATTGAGATTCAAGGTCGCTGTTATGCTTCATGAGTTGATCTTTGTCTTCTTGTAACTGTACAATTTTCTCCAGTAATTCCTCTTGTGGGTTAATGGGTACATGAGGCATTTGATCCAAGATATCTTCTTCGTCTGAAGTAAGATCGAAATCACCAACGGAGCCATTATGGTATTCATCAATATCAATATCATCGTCATACTGATAATCCTCTAAGTTAAAATTATCATGGCCTAAAGTGTCTTGAGATATAGATTTATGGATTTGACTTGGTGACTCTAATTTCTTTTCGTTCTCTCTTTGTTGTTGGAATTCTTGACGAACTCTATTTAATTCTTCTATTGCAGCTTCATATTGACATTTCCACGATATTTCTTTTTCCTTGGCATCGTTTAATTTATTCTCCAAATCTTTTGTGACTTCTGCCATAACACCAGCGCTGTCATGCTGTGAAATAAGTTCTCTCTCTCTAGAAAGTGATTCTTCCAGCTCGTTAATTTTGCTAGCTAAATGTTCACTCTCAATTGACTGGCGATCTCGTGTTTGACATAATTCAGCAATTTCCTGTTTGTTGGCAGTATCAATTTTTCTGTAGTCTTCGATACTCTGCTCTAGTTCTTCAACACGGAATTCGAGAATCTGCATTTTTTGAAGTTCGGTATCGGTTTGCATTTTTTCGCTCTGCAACTGCTTCACTAATTGGATTTGGTCTTCAAGTGATGATTTTGTTTGCTGGAGTTCCGATTCTATGTTCTTCACTGCAAAATCACTTTGAGAAGCTCTATTGGATAGATTCAAAATTGACTGAGATAGCTCTTCTTTCTCTGCTGATAAAAGATCGACAGTTCTTCGCTTTTCTTCAATTTCTTCTTCACGGGCTTTGTAATGAGATTTGATATCTTCAAGAGTCTCGCGTGTCTTTTCTGATTTTTCTTCTTGAAGTCGTAAAGTTCCTTCCATGACAAGCATAACTCTTTCCAACTGTTTCTTTTCGGTGCCAATACCACAAACATCGCGAAGAATACTTTCCAATTCTCTCTTCATATTTTCAGCTGCTTTGGCTTTTTCAGCGCTGTCTGTTTCCAGCTGCTTAATCGTATGATTACGCTCATTCAATTGACCACGGAGACTTTTGGATAGATTATCCATTTCTTCCAATTTAACTTCCAAGCCTTTGATGATATTGTCTTGTTGTATTTCAACTTGACGTAAAGCACTTAGTTCTTGCTTGAAGCTTTCCAGTTCATCGAAGCAGAGTTGTAGAGAAACCTGAGTACTTTCTTTTTGATTAATCACGTGTGCTTGAAGATCAATGTACTTGGTATTGGTATCATTAAGCTCTTTTAAATAGACTTCTTTTGATTGGTTAAGTTCATCGATAGTTTCTTCCAAGGAAGCATTTTTCTGTTTTTCGTTCTCGGATTCGGCCTGACAGATCAAATACTGCTCTTTTGAAGTTGCTAATTTTTTTTCAAGATCATCGATCTGAGAGAGGCGTGTTTGACATAAACCATTCAATTCTTGTGTCATTTTTTCGGTCTCTTCCAATTTGAGTTTTAGAGCGTCTACTTCAAGTGATTTTTTGTGGATCTGATCGGTCAATAACTGGATTTCATCCTTGCAATCACATTCATACTCATCAGATTGAGTACATTGATCTATGCTTTCTTTGGGTACAGGTATCTGAGATTTCAAGGTTTCAATTTCTTCGGACATAGTGTTTTTATCAATTGAATGTTGATTTTTCAGAGCTTGTAATTCATCGGTTAATTCCTCGTATTTAAGCTGAGACTCCTCTAGTTCTTTTAATAGATCTTCTTGAGATGGACCATCTCTTAGTACTTGATTTTCTATTTGATCATTGTCTGTTCCATGTAACTGTAGAACCAACTGGTCGCGATGAGATTCAACTTCGGTTAATCGATTTTCAAGATCACTAATATACTGTTCAGTCTGTTGATCCATGTCTTTGAAACGAAGAATTTTCTCTCGTAACTCGGAAAGCACCTGTTGATCTTTTTGATTGTCATGTACAGAGGTTTCCAATTGTGATTCTAAATCGAGACAATATTTTTCAGATGTTTTTTCACGTTGAAGAGCACTTTCTAAACGTGACTTTAGGTCTTCTAGACTTTGAACTTCTACGGAATGTAATGCTTCATATTCTGAAATTTTAGCCTGCTGTGTAGATACTTTCTCTTCAGAGTGGCTCAATGCTGCCTTGACCATAGCAAGCTTTGATTCAAGACCAGTTATGGATTTTTCATATTCCTCAATGACAGGTTCTACTAGATGCTGGAATTCTGTGTCAGGTTTCGAGATATTTATATCTTTGACACTCTCTGTAGTTTCTTGAGCAGCACGCAACTCTTTCTCTACTAAGTTATTTCGCTCTCTTGTAACAGTTAGCTCATTCTGAAGCTCTTCAATTTGACGTTTCAAGTCGGATAACACAATGGCAGAGTCATTGTTAGAATCAAAGCATTCATTATTATCAGGCATCGTGATGTTAGTTGTGGCAGATGTAGATGCACAAGAAGATGGATTGGGATCACTGTCAGAAATAGAAGTTGACGGAGATACAATTCGATGAGAAAAACTGGATTGGGATTGAGGTGAAGGAGAAGAAACTGGAGATGGTGTACTTCTGCTGCTACTAGAGCTTTTTAAGGTTCGTATTTCCCCTTTTAATTTAACAATGATCTGACGCAGATGATCGGCATTGTCATTGGTCATCCACTCTTCTGCTTCGTTACGCTCAGCCTTGTTTTTAATGCTACGTGCTCGATATGCATATTTAATTGTATTTGCTGTTTCTGTCACATTGATTTCAGCGGGACTGACACAGGCTATCATGAGCGTTCTTGAATTACCACCTAAAGAGTCTTGTAGGAGTCGAGTTAATTTAGAGTCACGGTAAGGAACATGAACAGCTTTTTTAGAAGGGTCGGATAATGCGGAAATGACATTTCCGAGAGCAGATAAACCAGCATTAATGTTGATACCTTCTTTGCGGCGCTCACCTTCAGCTGCTGTACGTTTTAGACGTTCAGAGCCAGCAAGATCAACGAAATGAAACTTTGAGTTGGTTACTATCCATCCACCTTGTTCTTCTTCTGGAGCTGTTTTAGACTGTTTTTCCATTTGACCAATCATAGCTCTCACATTGAGTTTACTTTGTCGTTGACTTACAGTCGATTTGGGAGCAGGTGTATTTTTTTTAGCACTTGGAACCCATTTTTCCTGTCTAAGTGTAACCGAAAAAATGGCGTGTGAGCGTGAGGACTTGGCGTTCATATCTGTAGATCCTGTTGCGCGGTTTTCAGTGCCAATTTGGAGGTATCTAAATCAAGGGGGTGTAAAGGTTAGCTTAGTTTTTCATGTAGATATATATATATGCAAAACATTGCATCATTACCTGAGTACATCTTCGGTGCTTTCAACCGATACCTCCTTTAAACCACTCCAAATAATGTGGCCTTTTGCATCCTCTCTAATAGTAACAGGTGTACGTTCACCTGGAGGAGCAGGGTTTAAGAGATCTATTAATTCTTCATTATAAATTTCAATGAAAGACACTTGAACGGTATAGCGCGAAGATTTTTCATTATTATCTGAATGATTTGAATTCAATGATGTGTTAGAGCCACGTCGTGGAGGTGTAAGCATGGAAACGGGCCGGAGTTTAACAGCAGATGTAGAAGATTTAGGTGCTCGAAGGCCGGATATTGACGTAACGCGCGATAGTGAAGGTGAAGGCTTGGGTTCCAAATTTTCCTTTTTTTCCAGTAATCGTTGAAAAAGTGCCGTGATAGCACGGGGAATAATTCCTAAAAGTTAAAGTTAGTTTTAAGCCACTCGTTTTCCGTCTCTTTTCTAACATATACCTTCTTGATCCGGGTTTGATTCAACTTGGTCATCAATGGCTGTACCCATAGTATATGTCTTGCCAGATGAAGTTTGTCCCTACAAAAAATAAGAAAAAAAATTAGTTTAGCTATATTGCATTATGTTATTAAACCTTACATATGCTAAAATAGTAACATTATAACCTAAATAACATATATGTAAAAGAATTAGGTTTAATATAAATACTCAAGGCATGATAATAATTAATAAAAAACAATACCATCGATAAAACGATCGACAAAATCTGAGGCAACTGATGTAAATACTTGTTTTTGAGTACTGGATGAATCAAATATATGATCGAATTGAAATGATTTTTGTTGAGGAGCGATGGTTACTGTGTTTTCATAGGTTTTTAAAACGTCGAAATTGGTAGAGTTAGAAAATCGTGGTTGAGACCTATCTTGTTGTGTTAATGGTCTTATTCTAAGAGCTTTTTTTAAAAAAGAAAGAAAGAAAGAAATAATGAAAAAAAAAGCAGAGCAAAAAGAAAAACCAAGTCAGTATATTTGTAATTCCAAGATAAGTCTATGGCTTACCAACTTTCACAGCAGCTGTAGCTTGAAACGTTGATAAATTAGAGTTGTTATTTGCGATATGTAGTTCGTTTGCCATTTTATAGCTCCATAAATTTCGAAGAATATATGAATATAATTAAAAGAGGAAAAAGAAATATAGGGGATGTGAAAATTTCTTTTGTTTTTTGCCTTTTCTCTTGTCAAAGGAGGTTTTTATAAAAGGAAAAGGAAGGGGTGAATTAAGGGAGGTTGTTTAAAGTATTATCTTTATAGACTGTCAAAATGGAATAATTAATATGACAACAATAAGAAAAATGTGCTAATAAAATGAATGTATATAAAGAAAGAATGAGTGTTTGGTTTAATTCATAGACTCATAAACAGCCTTGTTTTTTGTTAATAGTTAAAATGAAGGGAAAGAAAGAGCTTGATAATAACAAAATACACCAAAATGGTTTTTTTTTTAGGTTCAAAGGTTACACTATTTTGCTTGGTTGAGAATTCATTTTTCTTCATAATCAAATCAATTTAATTTGCTCCAGGCCAAATAAGTGTGTGACCTGAGGTCCATCTATAGAAGTACAGACAATTAAGCTATTGTAATTCCGCTCATTCGGAAGAAGATAATAAAAATCTAAAAAGTCCACTGAAGGCTTAGCTTTGGTTCAGGGTTTTGGTGGCTAAAATAATAGTTATGTTTATGCTCAAAGAAATTAATTGGAGAGCAATACTGGCTATACTAATCCTAGTTGGTCGTATTTCAAAAAAGAAAAAAAAAAGAGTTGAAGAATACAAAAAGTTGAACTAATGTTTTTTTGTGTAATGTAATTTAACACAATAGCCGTGTCAACCTCGTTTAATCAAATTATTCACTTACTGATTTCGGTAAAAAATTACAGAATAAAACTTGCTAAAGCAGAGCGATTATGATTATTGATTTAGAATTTCTTTTTATCTGATGATTATTTTAATAATGAGTTTTTAATTGCAAAGAGAAAGAATAACTATAAATAAGTTGGGTCTCGTACTTTTCATGCACTAACAAAATTGCATTATACGAAAATGATATCTGGTATTGATTAAGGAGTCCTATCTATCATTGGTTAAAAGATATATATCCCATTGTGAGTTTCTGGGTTGAGTTTTCGGGCAATAAATAAATATTGCTGGTACCAAATATCCAACCTCTTGGAGCTATGCCTAAGTCTCGGAGCAGTAAAATGAAATTCTAATGGATGTCAAGCCAATCATTAAAAATAGTGGCTAGATACATTTATTTTTGATCACTACATCATAAATGAATATTGAGGAACGTGTACAGTTTTATGCTAGTTTTAGTTCGTTTTAATTATAATATAGACCACTCTTTTTCTACCTATTTCAAATGCATAAAAGCACTTATGGAAAAAAAGAACAATTATATTATTTCAATAATACAAATACCATTCTCTCATAGATGTATTACTATTAAAATGATGTATATTGCTTCTATATTCACATGCCATCGTTTTCTTATTCAAAGAATATACACATCAGCTGCAGCAATTCAATTTTAGAAATTAAACAGGATATGGAGAAGAGAAAAGTTACTATTTTTTTCTTTTGTGTAACTTGTAGGACAATATAAAAACGTTATTGTAAATTAAAAACCTCGAGATACAACTAAGTTATACAAAAAAAATACAAATCTAACGTGAAATAAACCTTAAATCTATAATAAACAACTATGTAGCATTATTAAATGAGCAAAGCTATTTTTTTTTATAAAAATAATGACAAAAATAGCCTCAAATTAATAGAAGGCAGGTGAGAGACAAGTAACTGAAGGAATAACAAGCACAAGACTACTTATTTTGAATCTTGTCATACAAAAAAAAAAAAACAAAAAAAAAAAAAAAAAAAAAAAAAAAAAAAAAA
>VCJB01003342.1:12432-22922 GCA_024140155.1 Backusella parvicylindrica | reverse complement strand
GACCTAACGACCTTTTGCTACTCCGTATTGCCCATCTGATAAGTTTTAGTTAAACAGTTTGGCAGTTTGGCAGTTTAGTAGTTCTGCGAAAAAAAACCTCTGCTACTCCGTATTGCTCATCTGATAAGTGGAAGCTTGTCGTATTGGCCTTCTGATAAGGGTGTTCCGTATTACTATTCACCAAGGAGTAATACAGGTTCAATCCCTTGGTCAATTTCATTCCTCCATGTGTATTCTCATTTTATCTTCAAACTTTTCTCATTTTATTGAAAAACACAGTATATTATAAGCGCGGACGAGCGGAATGGTGTTTTATTTTTGTTCGTGACACATCTAATCTCTGGAAGTCTATTATCTATCCCATTGTCGATCCTTTATCTACAAATAATAATAATAGAAATGATTGTGAAAGGGTATTATCACAGACTAAAAAAAAAGTGACTATTCTGGTAAAACACTTCATTACGTTATTTTTTGTCATAACGATTCACTTTATTAAAAATTTAATTTTTAATTTGATAGTAAATTTTGAAGCTTGTTTATATGATAATATACACAATCAATTAAGATATATGTCATTACCAAAGTGAGTATATCAATTCAATGATAGGAAATAGGATAAATAATGCAATATTGATCAGGTATGTCATACTATAATTTATTTTTATCTTTTTTGTATATCTGCTGGAGTATGAACATTGCTATGGTATTAAAAATTGGTTTAGAAACCTTGTGCAAATATTTCCAACTTATTATTTTCTTTTATGCTTTAAGTTTTTTTGGCTCGTTTATAAATAACTTGGTGGTTTGTAATAAGTATATTTCTAAATATGCCTTTATAAAATAAACGATTCCAACCCAATCTCCCTCTACCTCTCTCAATGAGATTGACTGCTTCTACGTTGACGATAATAACCAAACACGCTCATTTGTGTAATCAATTCATTAATTGTTGCACTAATGTTTTTAGAAATTTTTGCAACTGTTGCTTACTGCCTTTTCTTTATATTAATAACATGCAATTTCTCTCGACTAATCTAAAAGCGCATAACTATTTTCTTAACTGAATAGTGGAAATCATGTAGCACTATAGAGGAGGTTCTTTATCATCCACTTGGGCAACTGATTTTGAAATGAATAAAATAGCTTTGTTCCTGAAATCCGAGGTAGTACAACGTTCCCTTATGAGTGATGATCTAATTTAAGGTTACCTTATCCTTCAAACACACCATCACGTATCCTTGCGCGTTTTATAAAAAAGGAATAAGAAAGAACATTTCGATATATAATATTAAAGAGAATATTCGATATGAAATACTTCGATCGTTTTAGATGTTTTTCTTTCTGGTGAAAGGTGAGATAAAATTATAAAAGTGGTTCGTGATTGATAGTAAAAGGTAAAAAGAGTAGATTCCAAAGAGGTTATTGAATGGAATCTTTATTTCAAAATAATTTACGCGATTTAAACGTGTTAAGTGTTTACAAAAACATAAATAAACGAGAGAAAGAATATGTTTAGAAGAATGTAAATGGTGAGTTATCGTTCGTTTAGTATTTACAGTTTATCACTAACACGCTTCTTAAATAACAAAACGTTTGAACAATAGTAATAAACCACTTTTTTTTAAACAAAAAAAAGCCTCTACCATAATGAAAGGAAAGAGTTAATATAAAAATAATAAAACTTTCACTTTGGATGATCCCTTTTTCTATTGATCATTTTAGCTTTTTTAAACATGATCTATACACACACACCCAAAAAAAAGTGGCTTTCGTGGGGGACGAGACTTGCCTTTTTTAGATCGAAAAAAAACTTTTTTTTTTTTAGAAAGACTTACTTTCAAACTACAAATAATCAGGAATACAAACTTCCAGTTTTCTTTTTCATTTATAAAATATGGAGGTAAAAAAGCATATAGAGACAAACTATTATGTGTTCTTCTCTATTAACTACTTATCTAGCAATTTGTAGCAGGCTTAGAGGAACTTTTAACAAAGTTAGCAACAGTTCAAGACTCGGAAATTCTTAGAAATGTAATGTTGCTTGTTTTTCTTCCCTCTCTCTCTTTCTCTCTTTCGTTCATTAAAGAAAAACTCTATTATTGTCATTTTTATTTAGGCTACTTCCACCTTGAATACTCAGTTCTATGTCTCTGCTGACTGTATTCCTGCCTTTGTACAAATTATAAGTCACTCTCCTCACGTTCAAGTTCGTCAACTTGCCGCTGTTGAGTTGAGAAAGCGTATTTCAAAACGCTGGCAAGATATTCCTGCTGATGTTCAGACTGCCATTCGTGGTCAATTGTTACAAATTGCTTTAAATGAACAACAGTGAGTATATCAAGTGACACTTTTTTTTTTGTTCTGGAAAACTTAAATATTCTTTGTTCTAGCGAAATTGTACGTCATTCCACCGCTCGTGTCATTTCATCTATTGCTCGTATTGACGTTCCCGAGAGTAAATGGCCAGAGTTATTAGGTTTCTTGAATGAAGCATGCGCCAGTAGCAATGCCATTCATCGTGAAGTTGGAACATATTGTTTATACACTTTATTTGAGGTTATTGCAGATTTTTTCATGGACCACACCGCTCCTCTTTATGAACTTTTTGGTAAAGCCATTGTTGATCCAGAGAGTAAGCGTGTCAGAGTCACTACTGTATTGTAAGATATCATTTTAAATATTTATACTTCTTTTTTTTTGGGGGAAAATGGGTGATATTTAAACAGGTGATATCAAATTCTAAATATACTCTTTTAGAACACTTGGTAAATTGGCTGAATTCATTGAGGTGGATGATAAAGAGAATGTTGTAAGTATAAGATGATTGGTTTTAAAAGAAGGCGACTAAACACTTGTATCATGTAGAAAACATTCAGAAATATGATTCCTGGTATGGTCAATGTTTTGGAACAATGTCTTAAGGAAGGTGATGAAGAAAGTGCAGGAGAAATTTTTGAAGTCTTTGATACTTTATTAATGTTGGTAAGTAATGAGTGGTTTCAATGAAAAGGGTATGTTTATGTGTTTGTGTAATTAATCATTGTGTGTGCCATCTTGGGTAGGATGCTCCTCTTTTGTCCAATCATTTAGTTGATTTGATTAGATTCTTCCTTGGTATTGGTTCCAACCGTGAATTGGATGATTCTCTTAGAGTTATGGCCCTTTCTTTCCTCATGTGGGCTGCTGTATAGTAAGTATTTGTCATTATTAAAATATAAAAAAAAAAAAAATAGCAAATATGTCAAATCTATGATATTAACAGGTTAAATTAGTAAACAAAACAAGATCAGAAGCTTAAAGCTTGTTGGTTTTATTGTGGAGGGTCTGATGCCCATTGGAACTGAAGAAGATCCTGAGGATGTTGATGAGGATTCTCCTTCTCGTGTATGTACTTGTATATATGTTATCATAACATAATGATTATTGTTATTATTTATTAACTCAGAGTGATATACATATATATAGCTTGCTTTCAAAGTGTTGAACGCTCTCGCCACCAATATGCCTCCTCAACAAGTTTTCCCTATTGTTATGCCTGTTGTAGTTGCATACATGCAGAACCCTGATCCCAACTACCGTAAGGCCGCCATGATGTCATTTGCTGTCATTATTGAAGGTTGTGCCGAATTCATGAGTCCTAAACTCAATGAGCTCTTACCTCTTGTTTGCTCTGGTTTACAAGATCCTGAAATCATTGTTCGCCGTGCTGCCTGTATGGCTCTCGGTTGCCTTGCTGAAGAAATGCCCGCTGAAATCTCAGAAAACCATCAAACTTTGCTTCCCTTAGTGTTCAATTTGATGAACGACACCAACCCGGAGGTAACTAAGCATGCTTGTAATGCATTGGACGCTATTTTGGAAGGTTTGGGGGATGAAGTACTCCAGTATCTTCCCATGCTAATGGAAAAATTGTTATTCCTTTTGGATAACGCTCCTCAAACTGAGACAAAGGCAACTGTGATGGCTGCTATTGGTAGTGCCGCCCACGCCGCGGGTGAGGGCTTTGAACCTTACTTTGGCGGTGTAATGCCTCGTATTCGCCACTTGATGACTTTAACCGAAGGATCAGATGAAGCCTTACTTCGCGGTGTTGCAACAGATTCTGCCGGCGCTATTGCTGAGGCTGTAGGTGCCGAAAAATTCAGACCTTTCACTCAAGATTTGATGGCTTTAGCCATTGAGCAACTTTCGTTGGATTCTCCTCGTCTCAGAGAATGCTCTTATGCCTTCTTCTCCATCATGGCTCGCGTTTTTGGCGAAGAATTCGCTCCTTATTTACCTACTGTCATGCCACCCATTATTGCTTCTTGTAAGGCTGAGGAAAAGGACGAAGCCAACTTTGGTAGCGAAATTGATCTCACTTTGGGTGACGGTGAGGAGGATGACGATGAAAGCGCTTTCAACTTTAACTCTGCTATTGCTGACGAAAAGGAATTCGCTGCTGATGCCCTTGGCGAACTTTTTGAAAACACACGCACTCACTTCCTTCCTTATGTTGAATCATCAGTTCAGGAATTAACAGAGCTTTCATTCCATCTCTTCGATGGTGTTCGTAAGGCTGTTGTCGGTAGTTTATTCAGCTTCCTCAAGACTTTCTATGTCATGACAACCGCCGATGATTGGAAATCTGGCTTACCTGTTACATATCCTGTTCATGAAAATGTCCAGAACATGATTACTCTTATTATCCCTACCATCTTGAGCATGTGGAAGGATGAAGATGACAAGATGGTCGTCGTTCAGATGTGTACCGAATTAATTCAGTCTCTTAAATTGATGGGTCCTTCTATTATTGCCGAAAGCGTTGAAGAAATCTCTCGTAATGTCCTTGATATCTTTGAAAAGAGATCTATTTGTCAGCAAGCTTATGATGAAGATGACTTTGTTGATGAGGAGGAAGAGGCAGAATCCGAGTCTCTTTTGATTGGTGCTGCAGGTGATCTTGTTGCTGCTCTCTGTGAAACCGTTGGTGAAGGATACTCTTCTTACTTTGATGTTTTCATGCCTTTGATTGCTAAATATTACAAAAAGTCAAAGACACCATCTGAGAGATCTATGGCCATTGGCTGTCTTGGTGAATGTATCACTGGTATCAAGACTGCTGTCACACCTCATACTGAACGTTTGCTTCAACTTTTCATTAAAGCCTGTGGTGATGAAGATCAGTCTGTCAGAAGCAATGCTGCTTATGCTTTGGGTATCCTTGTTGCTAACTCTCAAATAGATCTTAGCTCTCAATATCCCGTTATTTTGACTGCATTGTATCCCCTTTTCCAGGGCCAACCTGTTCCTAATATTACTGATAACGCCACTGGTGCTGTCGCTAGATTAATTACTGCACGCCCCGAGGCAGTTCCTCTTGACCAAGTATTACCTGTCTTCATTGGTGTTCTTCCATTGAAAGCTGATTTTGCCGAAAATGAGCCAGTCTTTAACTGCATATTCCAGCTTTTCCGTGCCAACAACTCATTCGTAAGTTTAAGAAAAACTTTATTATTATTATTATTGTAAAATATATTTACTTATTTGACATTTCTTTTATCTTAAAAAAAACAGATCCATAGCCAAACCGCTAGTCTTCTTCCTGTCTTTTTACATGTCTTATCCAACGAAGATCAACTACCTGATAACACACGTGCGGAATTAATTGAATTATTGCGTGCATTGAATGCGCAGTCACCTGCTCTAGGCTTGGCCACAAGCGATTTGGCTCGCTTTTTGTAAAACAGAACATACAACAACACCTCTTTTATAAAAACATATTAATTCCCTCACCCAACCCACTTTTAGACTTCTTCATTTGAAAAGAACAGATTAATAAACATCAATTCTATTTAATATTTAATATTCCATACCTTATCATTGCTAGTATTGACTTATTATAACTGCTATTAATCACGCAGTCCTTTTTTTGCTTTTACTTTTGCTTTTGTGTGTGTGGTGATGGTTTACTAATAATATTGCTTACAAAGCATAAAACATAAAAAAAAGTATGATGTTCAAAAATCTGAGTGGATACATCGTAAATGAAAACTTGTCTAGACACGTGTAGACTGATAAAGCTTGCCTAGCTGGTTCATCTAGAGTTGCTTTTATATAATAATAGTAGTTATTACTACTAGACAAAATAATCTAATGAATTCATTTTAATTCAGCTTAGCAATGTATTCTAACAGTAATAAATTTGCTACTATTTATCCTTGATGTTTCATATCTTTATGCGATTGTTGGGTCTTAAATGTAGCTTTTGTAAATACACCAAAAATAAAAAAATAAAATGATATCCATTTTGGATTTACTTTACCGAATCAAAAAACTTTCTATCTTTTAAATAAATGAATCACGCACATTACGAATTATTTTAATTGTTGAAATGAGTAATAATACTGTTAGAAGAGAAGCTGCAATATCAATCTATATAAATAAAAACAAAAAAAAGGACTCGCTTATCAACATCAGCCTTAACTTTAAAAATTTGATACATATTAAAACGCGCTGTTAGCTTTTACAATAGACCGTGTACTCATCAGTTCATATGATGTTAGGAATAATCTATGGTGTTAGATAACTATATCGTTACAAAACAGGGCTTATTGTTTCGGATGTAGCGTAATTCTATATACGAAAAGCTAGCGTTTATATTCTTTATCTTATTTTGAGTATCTATTTTAAGTTTCAAAATACTATTAATTATAGAAGTTACTGTTGTCTCACATCTGTACGGATCCATTGTTTACCTTTTTTTTAGGACGTTTTCCTACTATATAGCAGAAAGCGTCCTTTTTTTATTTTTAGTCGATCTCACTACAATGGATTTCAAAAACGTTTGAGTTTATGTAAAATGATCTATATTGATTTATATATAGTTATTTACTTCAAAACTATGTGTAATGAGTATTTATGAAGCCTAGATCATATTTCGGCCCATATTTCCATATGATCGAGTTTAAAGTTTTTTTTATGCTTGGTTTGAATTCACGTATGTTTCTGTTAAAAATAAATAAAAAGTCACTTAACGAGAAGTGCTACTCAGTTTGTCACAATTCTATTAAAAAACCCTTGTTTCTGATTGACTAGTGTAACGCTAAATCGTGTTAAACTATGCTAAGCAGCTCTTTGTTTATAATAATCAGAAACTTTATCCGTATGATTGTTAATTTTGGCTGGCTCTAGAGCACTATTATTACCCTAAAAACTAAAATATTGCAGCTAACTCACAATCTAATAATTCAAACTCCACGACACGAAATGTTGGAACAAAGAGCATAATAAGTCATTTTCATGTTGAATCACTAATTTCCCCATCTAAGTAATGTTATTCAAATGAAATATAATTAAATCTTAAGTGATTCTTGCTAGTACTTTTTTGTACATATGATCTTCACCACATATCACTTTCATATTATTGGATATTTATTGAAAATAAAAATAAATTCCATTTAATAAAGAAATAAGCATTAAGACGGATAAATAAGAGCTCCTTACAAAAAAAAAAAAAAATGGCAAGTCAGAGTAAAAGAACTGGCCCGATCATTTTTCCCAGTTAGAATTGCGTAAAATTAACTGATCTATAATTTTACTTCGATTTCCCCATAACTTTCTTAAATGAACTATTATTATAATATTTGGCTATGTTTCAGTATAGTTTATGATCTAGAAGAAAAAGGTTATCCATGCCGCGAAACCACAGGAAGGGTAAATTTACTTTGCCAAAAAGAAAGAAAGAAAAGAGAAAACATATAAATATGAGGAAATTCCGGCTGTCAATGAGTCGATATCAGTTATATTTTTCTTTATTATAATCAACATGAGAGGAATCTTAGCTGCTGTTTGCTCTTTAGCTCTTGTAGGTTCTGCCTTTACTAGAGTTATTCCGACCAATTACGAACAGTCCAATGGTGACTTAATCACTGGTTCTGCAAGTGTCAATACCTTTGCAACTGCTGATGGTAAGTAAAACTGAACTGTCGAGCTGTCAAATGAGTACTTCTTATTAATACACTGTTTAATAGAACAACTTATGTTAAAGCGTGAGGTAGCTGCCATGAACTATGCTGGCTTCCGTAAGGTGAAGAGAAATGATCACGATGATGACAAGGACAACCACGATGATTGTGACCACCATGATGACCATGACGACCACCATGACGACCACCATGATGACCATGATGACCATGGCGACCACCATGATGATGACCACCATGATGATGACCACCATGATGATGACCACCATGATGATGACCACCATGATGACGACCACCATGATGATGACCACCATGATGACGACCACCATGATGATGACCACCATGATGATGACCACCATGATGACGACCACCATGATGACGACCACCATGATGACGACCACCATGACGATGATCATCACAAGCGTAGTCTTTCCCGCCGCCATGACGATCACGATGATTGTGACCACCATGATGACCATGATGACCACCATGATGATGACCACCATGATGACCATCATGATGACGACCACCATGATGACGACCACCATGATGACGACCACCATGATGATGACCACCATGATGACGACCACCACGATGACGACCACCATGATGACCATCATGACGACCACCCTCCACCACCACCTCCTCCTCCACCTCACGGTCCTCCTCCACCTCCTCCACCTCCTCCCCATAATTAAATAGCAGCTAATTTTCGAAAAGCTACATGAATCATTTCTTTAGTAATAAGAAAAAACATCATAAATCATTAAATCATTAAATAAAACATAACTGCCTTTTACCTTTACTTTATTTCTTCTTATTTATTACTGTATATATTTTTCATGAATTATTGTTGAAAAAGAAGTTTTTAATTTAAAATTATTCAGATAGTAGTTTATGTTTGGTATCGAAAACACTTTGAAATTCTACACTTAACGTTTATTTTGAGTAAAATAAGGCTTATGTACGATGAAACAAAGTGAAGTTTGCTGTTACTGTTTATTTTAAGAAATATATTCATGAAATTTACTGAGAATTAGTGAATCTGCAATACCATTTGGTCCATGTACAATAATAATTCGCGCGGGAGAGGGAGGAAAGGTACAGAGAAGATAGTTAAAAAGAGTAATGAAAAAACAGTAAAAAAATCAAAAAAAATATAATCAAGACAGAAGATGGTTTATTTATATATAAATTTATCACCAGTCTTCTTGCATGTGGCAGAGAGAATAAAAAATCGTGTAATGACTGACTCAGCCTTGGCAGTCCTCAGGTGTGATCAAATCTGAGGCTTGTTTGATTCGCATCTTAAAGTTGTCACGCGATTCAAGCATGTACTTGCACACACCAAGATTTAGTTTCAAAAAGGATTCTTCGATGAAATTCAGCAATTATGACTTAATCTTAGATATCTTATTTATTTATATTTTTTGCATGAATTTATCAACGTGTTTTTGTCACATCAATGAAAAAAAAAATACCTCAAACTTAACAATAAAAAAGAAAAGGTATAATGTTTACTTCAATAGGAGCATAAGATATTCCGATAGATAAATATATTTTGTTTCATATTTAAAATTATAACAATAAGAGTAGCACTATTTTTTTTTAAAAAAAAACAATGACACGAAGTAATTAATGAGGAATACATGGCAATTTTTATTATAAATTATTCTAAAATTATCTGACCCGAATTACTGGAATAGCACATCTGTCATTGCTTAATATAGTTTGGTTTATATTATCAAACATTTTCTTTGGTATATAATTGGCTGCATATTTTTAACATTTTAATGATGTGAAGGTATGTTAATATTGCTTTTTAGATAGCACAAAAATATTTTACGTTCCAAAAAAAAAAAAAAATGATGCTGCTTCCTTGAAAATGTCATCTACGTTTTATTCCAAGTAAATGAAGATGATATACAGTAACATAATAAAATGAAAAGAACTCGTCTTAAATAAAATAGGCTCATTGCATCATAATTAAAGTTTGCGTTAATTGGATCCATGTGGATATATTATGAAGTTGATCACGAAAAAAGATAAAATAATAATCATAATAAAGACATTGTTTAAACTAGTAGGAGCAACCGAGAAAAGGTAGGGTAAGCTTATTTCTACAGTACGCGCTCCCAATAAGACTAGGTTTTTTTCTCGCAGTTTTTAGTCTTATTCAGAAATAGCCCTATCGCGGAGATTAAAATACCATTATATAATATAAATAGCCAATAAGATTGTAAATAAAAGAAGATGTAGATTAACTGTCAGATCGCTTATATAATATTATTCTTTTTTCCTGTTATATATTAAAATAAAGAATATAAATTAAAATGCCAAACACAAAATCAAGAGAACGATTAAATAATAAACAAAAAAACTTATATGTGATCAGCACCTTCGCGATCCTAACATGTCTCAATCCGAGTTAGGAGTTTGGGCTCAGGAGATGAAACAAGCTGATCTGCATCAGTACTTCACTTCTAGAAATTAATAAAAAATATAGCTTTAAGAATCATCATT
>VCJB01003340.1:13474-24025 GCA_024140155.1 Backusella parvicylindrica | reverse complement strand
TTTTTTTTTTTTTTTTTTTTTTTTTTTTTCCATTTTATTTAAGTTATCATGCATTTTATTTAATTACAACTTTTTTATTTTGTTTTTCTCAATTTTCCAGAATTGCCATGTAATTGCAATTTCGGTGCATAAATAAATAAAATAACAAATCGACTTGTGTAAACTCATTAAATCTGTTTTCCAGAAAAGAGAGCCTTAATAATAAATAAATCATTTCTTACTTTAGTTAAGGTTTTTATTTGTCCAGCAATACAAAAGCATGGGAAGTGTTGTGAAGTATGAGCCATTCGAATGAAGATCTTTTTGCATGTGTTCAATTTGATAAAATAGAAAACTGGAAATGGCCAATCAGGTTAACATATATCATAATTAAGTCCACTTTTTTTTTTATATAGAGATCCAGGAAAAATGACAAATATCACCCCTCGTGCTGCTAGAGAGTGAGACATGTCCTACTCTGATCCAAATCTTTCTTGCTCTAAATTAGGTTACCAATTGATTTACGCTCAATTGAGGTACACAAAATGCATGCCAATAGGCAGTAAAAATAGTCACTTTTCTATTCATTCTTTTATTTGATTAAGTTATAGAAATCAGTTTCTTCCTTTTATTTATTTATTATGAAATGTGATCCTCGTGTCTATCACATCTATTATAAGATAAACAAATAAATGAAAATACAAAGCATATAAGTAAATTTAAATCTTATTTCGTCAGATCACTCAAGTTTGATTTGATCAAGTTAATACATTTCATGTTAGTAAATGATTCATTCCATTACATCACAAAGCGTCTGAGTTTTATTTGTATCAAGTGCTGTCTTTAGCCAATGAAATACCATATTCATTAGAATTTCTGTTCGCAAGTTCAGTAGCTTTGTAGTCTTCATGTTACCCCACGTGTGGTGATGTGGTGTCATACACCAATTCTTGACATGTTGTCTATTACACTGTAATATCAATGAACAATTTTAATAATAGCAATAAGAATAAAAAGTTCACTCGAAAGGTCAAATACATTGACTTTTAAATGAATCATCGCTTCTGCAGCAAGAAAAACGCAGAAAAATAATAATAATAAAAAAATCAAACCTATCGAGTGCTAGAACATACCCTTATCTAAGGTTGATGAAAAAAAAATAACATTAGAAAATTCAGTTTTCCAAACATTCTGGTTACCAGGCTAGGGATCAAAGAAGCCAGATTTTTTTATCGTGGTCTAATGAGCCAACATCATTGGTTGATTTCAATTGAGTTAAAAATAATAATTCGAAGATCAAAAGCAATAGAAACATATACCTTATTTGAACCTGAGAGAATTTTTAATATAAAAAGAAGCACCTTTTTTTTCAATTCTTTTTCTACATCAAACAACACAGCCTCTTTTCTTTTATATCAAACAAGATACATATATAAAATCATGTATATACACGAATATACTTGGGTTTTCGCCCTTGGTATGGTGGTTGCCTTTATTGATGCTTTTGGGTAAGATTTATATTTTTTAATTTTTTTTTCAATCCAATTTATACTCATCTCCTCCCCACCCCCTTTTTTTTAAAAAAAGTATTGGTGCAAATGATGTTGCCAATTCATTCGCTACTTCCGTCTCTTCAGGCTCTTTATCCATGATCCAAGCATGTATTATTGCCTGCTTTACCGAATTCCTCGGCGCCGTCTTGCTCGGTGCAAACACAGCAGAAACCATCAAAGGTGGCATTTTATCCGCTCAATATTATGTTGAACAACCCGAAATGCTGATGCTGGCTATGCTTTGCGCTCTTGTAGGAAGCTCAACATGGGTCTTGATTGCAACAAAACGTGGCTGGCCTGTTTCTTCAACTCACTCCATTGTGGGTGCTATCATTGGTACAGGTATTGCTGCCTTTGGTGCCAACTCCATCACTTGGGGATGGGACGGTGTGGCTCAAATCATCACCTCCTGGTTTCTTTCACCTGTTGCTGCTGGTATTGTTGCTGCTATCATTTATACCATTACAAAACATGCTATTTTGCGTAGAGTGGAGAGTTTCAAGTGGGGTATTCGCTTGGTCCCCGTTTACTTCTTTTTTACCGCTGCCATCGAAATCTTTTATATTATCTATAAGGGTGCACCCGGTACTGGTGCTAGCAAGATGTCCATTGGAACAATCATCGGTATTTCTCTTGGATGTGCTGCTATCTGTGCTGCATTTGGTCAATTCTTCTTTTGTCCCTGGGTTGTGCGTCGTATCAAGGGCAGAGAGAACCTTAAATGGTTCCATATCTTTGTGATTCCCTTTTTATCCAAGCGCTCCACTATTGAGCAAGCAGATGTTGAAGAACATGCCAACTCCCCACCAATGTCTATCTGTACCAACCCCAGTGATCAAGGTGAAATCGGAGAATCGGATGAAAAGGCTACCGTCGCCAAAGGAAAGGATTTTGATAATGAAATTGTCGAACAAGAAAACATTGAAGCCACTGAACCTACTACCAAGAAGGCTTGGATTGCTACTAAATTTACTGAATACAAGAAAAAGGCCATTGATGCTGCCCTTAACGGTGTCCGCCAGGATGTGCGCAACTTGGAAAATGATAAACTTCAACACATCCATGCCAATGCCGAAATTTTTGAAGATGACGCTGAATATCTTTTCTCCTTCTTGCAAGTCATTACTGCCTGTATGGCCTCCTTTGCTCATGGTTCCAATGATGTTTCCAATGCAGTTGGTCCTATTTCTTCCATATACGATATCTGGAATACAGCCCAAGTCGATGTTGAAGGCAAGGTTCCTGTTCCTGTCTGGATCTTGGTTTACGGTGGTGCTGCTATTGACTTGGGTCTTTTGACGATGGGTTACAGAATCATGCGCTCCATGGGTAACAACATTACTTTCTTCACACCCTCCCGTGGTTTCTGTGCAGAGCTCTCTGCTGCTCTTACCGTATTGACATGCTCCAAATTGGGTTTACCTGTTTCTACCACCCATTGTATCACAGGTGCAAGTGCTGCCATTGGTCTTTGTAATACAGGTGGCTATAAGGCTGTCAACTGGAAGATGCTTTCGTGGTGCTTCTTCTCTTGGTTCATCACTTTGCCCGCCTCTGGTCTAGTTGCTGGTCTTATGTTTGCGATCATGGCAAATGCACCTCACTTTATCTAAATATTTCTGCGTTTAACTTAATTATTCTTTCTCTCTCCTTTTTTTTATATATAAAAATACCGCTCTTAATTTTCGCTTGTAAATAATAACAATAAAAAAAAACCAAAAATACCTTTGAATATATGATAATACAAAATCTTTTCTTTTTATTAAAGAGTAAAATGTTTATTGGTATCTTTTTTTTTCCCTTTTTTTTTTGGTTGTGCGATATACGAAATAACGAATGTATATAAAAATGATCATTCTTAAGTTTGGACAACCAACCAAATATGGTACTAGCGATGCATTTCAATTCCATGAAAGCTACCCTTCATTGTGTTTAGTAGATTACAGAATACCATTAATGTATTGATTATCTACCTACAATTACCCCCCTTTTGTCTATATCAATAAGAATAAGAATAAATATTTATCTTGAAGCATAAATTTCGTAGAAATAAAGGACCACTACAAAGCTATTTAAACTCCAGTGTCCGGGTTATACTAGTGGTCCTTACTATTATTAATTAAAATTACCTCTGCATGACTTATACTAGCAGGTATATATTGAAGTAGACGAAAATGTTACCATCTTGATAAAAAAAGAAAAGAAAAGAAAGAAGGAATAAAATATATAGAACACCATTTTTAAAACAAAAAATATCAAAATAAAAGACGAATAAATGCAATGGTACTAACAGACATTTTATTTACTGTTGGCTATCCAACCAGACATGATACCACCGGCGTACTTCATCATCAGGAAGGCTACCTTTAATACTATTTAAAAGGTGGCACGTCACTTGAAGATTTTTAATAGTCCATGGGTTCATGTCCAGTGGAGCCTGAGAAACAGGTACAATATGGTCTATAGAGACCGACCAGAATTTAGTTTTTCCACTTTTTGAGAAGTGACAGACCCATCCGGTGATGGCGCACTTGCACTCGCTCTCTACATACAATTGGTAGAGTTCCTCTTCGGATGGTAATCCTAAAGCATGCTCATTCTTTGTTTTATCTTTTTTTATTAAACTATTAAATCGGCCATTCATGGAACCTGCTCTTCTTTCTACCAATCTCTTCTCTTCTGTATTATCAATCTCATTGATTCAAGTGTCGACTGTAAGTTCTCCGGTTTTTAACCATTTTTTCACAATCTCAGGTTCTTCTCTTCCAATAATGCGATGATTAAGTCTATAACAAAAAAAAAAGTAAGGTTTAGTTGCTAATTTAACTCGTTTATTTATCGCTTACTTGAAACACCCAGCGCACAAGCCATTTAATTTTTGAGCGCTCAAAGGTGGATCATTTGAAGTAAAAATATATTTACATTCAGTGCAGTGGTTCAAGGGCTCCTAATTTTTTTTTTCAAAAAAATATAAAATAAAATTAAAAAGGGGAGGGTAAGTTGTTTCTGCTATTATGTAATAGGTTACTTACTCTAGCCTCCAGTGAATCCCTCCACTGTTTTTTCATGTTCCATTCGCGCCTATGACGTTGTAGACGTGAAAGAGCAGCTTTAAGGGGACGAGTTTGACAACGCAAACTGTTAGGCAACGCTCCGTTGGCAGCAGGTCTCTTGTGACGAAATACAGGTGCTATATATATAATAATATGTTAGAGCTTAAACAAAGTATGAGGGTGATATAGGTTTTCTCGGAAATCACTTTACATCTTGAACTACGACGACTGTATCCAATCAAATTATTTTCATAAGTAAGGAGCGTAGGACGAGATTTGAGTTTCATATGAAAGTCTGGTACATCTTCTCTTTCCTCTTCATCAGAGCTTATAAGATCAATATACTCTGGTGTCAAAGTATGCTTTACGTTAGTTTGAATAGATTGCTCCTCTGATGTAGCTTGTGATGTATCTTTGATAGCAATAAAAAGAATGAGTATTCAAAGCAATAAAAGATATAAAAGCATAGTACTTACTTAGACTCGTTAACCAATTATAGATTTTATCCATGTTTGAACTTGATATATAATAAGACTACGCGACTTGATAAGGAAGAAGGAAAAGAAAATACAAGAGAGGAAAAGGCTTAAAAAAATAAGCATGGCTATCTACATCTCTCTTTGCTACATAAATGAAACTAACTGCATTTGGTATTGCGCTGATTTAAAATTTACATATACATTAAAGTGAATAGCATTAACTTTTTAGATCAAGATGACTCGTATTGGATGTCTTTTATTCTGTTTTTAAGGTTATAATAATCACTTTATTCTAAAATACTTTAATAGACTTAATGGTCTTATTTACATTAATAAAGATAATTCACACGTAGCTACGTTACGCTGTGTCAGCAGAAATAGTGTTAATCTCGAAAGAAAAGCCGTATCGACCATTGAGTGATCAACTTGATAAAGAGAGAGATGCAAAATACCATTACTAGAATTACTACGAATTTAAAATACAAGGTATACAGGGAGTTGTTCAATCAAGTTCTGATCTGTCCTATAGCATCACTGTAGTTTGTATAGAAAAAATATTAAATACTTTATTTTCTAAATAGTATAGCGATCAAAACAATTAAAATCCAATTGTATTTACAAAATGTTAGTAAGTAATAAATATGGAGGTGCTACTTCCATCATAGACCAAACATATTAAGCTATAGAATTCTGCATGCATGAACTTTATATCCAAATTTTTTTTTGAGTCATCATGGCCTGTTTCGGAATGGGAAATAGACACGGATACGGGTAATTTGGTGGACCGTACCGGTATTTGATGCATTTAAAAAACATTTAAAAAGAGAAGGACTTTATTTCTTTCGTGTTTTATTATTATTTTATATTACATATCATATTATCATTTTTAAACATGAACACTGACTTATCCACCTTGATTTTCTATCCTCGCTCGATTGCATTGTTCTCTAGCGGTATCTTTAGTGGTGTTGGTATGACCATGAACTACGTAAGTGTACCTTCTATCAAGGCATCCAAAGATAGTCTCCCCGTGTTTTTGCAGACATACAATCGAGGCAAGAACATCGCTATTTTGAACATTATCATAAGTACAATCGCAAATGGCGTATGCTACTATAGAACCAAGGATAAGAAATTCATCTTGACAGCAGCATTGTCCTTCGCTAGCATGCCTTATACTCTATTATTCATGGCACCTGTGAACAATAAACTCTTTGCTTTGGAGAAAACAGGCGAGGATTATGATCGCAATAAGGTCGATACACTTGTCAGCAAATGGAATCGTTTGCAATACTTTAGAACACTCACCGGTACTGCTGCCTTTGTCATCAACCTTTTGTATTAAAAAAATGTATGAATATTCAAATAACCCCACCCTTCTGATTTTAAATAATATGTTCATAAATTCCCATCTGATAACACTCTTGTAATGCACATAATATGCATGTTTTTCTTTTCTTTAATAAAAAGTGGTTCTCTTTCATTGACGAGTTGTGTGTCTTTACTTTTAGGATTCTCGTGACTGTTTCGCAATGTTTAAAATGCATGTTTTTGCTTCTTCACTGTATAAAAAGAACTTTTCCTCTCCCTCTCTCTCTTCGCAACAAACATGTCCACTGATGATCAAATTAAAAAAGAAGCCCTTTCCGTCATTGACGATGAAAGTAAAAAAAAACCTTAAATATTTTGAATAAAAATTTGTGTGTTTTTTATAACTTTTTTTTTTCTACTTTCATGTAAACACTTAGCTAACCGCAAAATAGATGATATTAAACGACACATTGATTTTATTTGTACTTCATTACGAGCAAGTGCAAACATGCAAACCAATCAGCTATTAGTCGCAATACAACAGTTGACAGTAGAAGAGTTCTGTTTACAATATTGTGGAAATACCCAAGTGTTTTTAAATGAGCAAAATAAAAAGCGAATGAATCATGATTCTTTTGGAAAATTTAGAAAACGGTACAGTATAAAGAAGGGAAAGTTTGCTTCTGTATTTATATATATTAAAACTTGTGGCTTTATTAAAGAAAATCAGCGCCAGAGACAAATACAGAATCAACACTTAAGAAAACAAAACCGACTCAAGAGGGGGAAGAAGGAAGAAAATCACCACTTGAGAGTCTACTAAAGAAAACAAATCCAGTCAAAGAGAAAGAAGCCACCAATAAAATAGAGGAAACTACTCAAAAAGAAAGTGGGGAAGAGAAGAAGAAAGAAAAACTAGAGAGTGTACCGGAAAAAGAACAGCGTCAGCCAGAATATAATATTATTGAACCACTCAATGCACAGCTGAAAAGAGATGGTCATCCTTGTATACATATTCAGTTGGAACCTGGAAAGGATATAGAAGAATTAGGCCATTTTGATATTGAGACACTTAATAAGGAAGCGATTTCGAAGCTAAGTGATACACAGAAAGCTCGCTTATATAGACAGATAGAGGATATCCAGGATAAACTTGAAAATCTCAAACATAATTTTAAATAATGTACATAATAAATCTTTCATATATTTATTAATATTATAAAAAGGATGATAAAAAAAAATGGTAATGCTTGATAAAATGGGGGAATATATATCTTGGAGCTAGTTAAATGTTCTACCGTTAGTCAATGCGCTGTACATTTCTGTAATTTCATTTTCATACAGTTTTCGTACAAGCTCACGCTTCAGTTTAAAGGTTGGCGTAAGCAACTCATTTTCAATAGTGAATTCATGCATGGTCAAATAAATAGCCTTGACTTGCTCAAAACCCTTCAGCTGACTTTCCTTTCCAAATGCACTGAGCACCTTCAATACTGCTTTTTTGACATCAGCAGATTGGCAAAGCTCTTCAAAGGTCATCTTGGCAAAATCAGATTGCTTTGATGCCCAGTGTAAGAGCATGTCTTTGTCTGGAACAAATACACCAACCAATTGGCTCTGCTTTGATTCTCCATAGACAAAAGCCTGAGCAATAAGTTCTTGCTTTTGGTAAATACTTTCAATTTTCTCGGGAGCAATATATTCACCCTAAGGAACAAATAAACACATAGTGTCATTTAGTATCATCTTCTTTAGTATATGTTACTATTTTTTTAATGAACCAACCTGAGAAAGCTTGAATATATTTTTGAGACGATCGATGATGGCCACACGATTGGCTTCATCAAACATGCCAATATCTCCAGTATGTAGCCACCCTTCTCTATCAATTGCTTCTGCCGTTTTTTCGGGATTTTTGTAATATTCTTTCATAATGGAACTTCCACGAATACAAATTTCACCTCTAGGAAATGGCTTGTCTGTTGAATAATATTCCATATCGGGAACGTCTACCAATTTGACTTCTGAACAAGGGAAAGGTGCACCTACTACACCTGTCGTATTATCACCAAGGATGGTCTAAATAAAAAATGAAGTTAGCATTCTTTTGAATGTATGCTAAAATATGAGGTGTGCTTTTATTCATTACCAAACAACCTGCACAGTAATTTTCAGTTTGTCCATAACCTTCGTGAACGTTTGATGAGAAGCAAATCTTTAAAAATTCCATTACATCTGAAGCAATTGGAGCGGAACCACTAAGAATAAAACGTACTCTTCCACCAAGAGATTCACGTACCTATTTTGAACGTATGAGTATTTCTCTCTCTCTCTCTCTCTCTCTCTCTCTATCAATTTATTTTGACTTACAGGTTTAAATACAAGACGATCATAAATCCAATGGTTCACAGTATACGGAAGATTTGCTTTCTTAGCATTGTATGCCATATAAAAAAGATAGCTAGCAAGACCTCCTTTTGCATTTACACCAGAAAGAACCTTATCGTAAATTCTATTAAAAAGTCTAGGAACAGAGACGAAAATGGTAGGCTTGAGTTCTGCAATATCGCCCATTAATTGAGCAGTATCTCCACTATAATATCCAATGGCACAGCCTTTGAAAATGATAAAGCCTTGTGCAACTCGTTCAAAAACGTGGGCCATAGGTAGGTACGATATATAGACATCATTGTGATCGATGGATGTTAAGGTACCAATCTCGGTTGTATGAGACACACCATAAGTTGAAGCTACGCAGTTTGCTTGAGTCAGAACAGCACCTTTAGCAAGACCGGTGGTACCACTATATAAAAATATGATTAATAGATATGTTATTTTACAATTGGTCTTTCCATTTAATATATATATATATATATATATGTGGCATTCACCTAGTATAGCAAATTGTGCCAATGTCTTCAGCAGTTGGTAAATCTGATTCTTCAGTAACACTACTACCCAATTCTTCTACTTGGTTAAAAGTAAAAATGGATAATCCAAGACTCTTTGCCTTTTCGATTAATTCAGGAGCAACATCGTTGTCCATAGAAATAACGGTTTTAAGCGTTGAAAGCTCAGGTTGTAGACGGAGGATGTTTTTAATTTTATCACTGCTGGTGACAATGAATTTCATATCGGTCTCATTCACAACGTGTTTAATTGCTTCTTCACCTAATGTATCATAGAGTGCTACAATGATAAAGGCCTCACGATAACAAGCGATCTCAGTGAGAGTCTATAAGAGAGAGATGAGCGACACATATATTACTGCGAAGTTTCTATTTTTGTTTTGTTTACCCATTCACGACGATTCACGCTATAAATACCAACTGCACTTTGTCTTTCCAAGCCAAGACTAGTAAGACCTTTTCCAAAATTTTCAATGTGTTCTTTTACTTCTTTATGGGATTCCCATACATATTCTTTTGGAACACCATCCTCTTTACGACGAGTACCCAAGAAAGGTCTGTCTAAATTACATCAGTATTGTTAGATCATAAATTGTATTTTTTCTCATTTTATTTAAATAAACAGTACATACTAATATCATCAACGTGATACCCCTTAAGGTACATCTCCCACATTGTGTAAATATTAGGAGGATGGGATACTAACTTTTCAGCAAACATGAAATGTCTCATGACGGCGGTTTCTCCATCTTTTTTCTCATAACCAACGACTTCAACAGCATAAGGGGGTTCCCAGGTAGTACTCATTTTATATATATCAGTAAAGGAAAATGGATTAAAAAAAGAAAGTATATAAAGTGAAATACAAAATAAATAAAAAAAGTTTTCATTGATTTTGAAACCTCAGGTTTATACGTAAAAGAAATTTGATAGGTTTATTTCCCGTTATTTGGGTGATATTGTTCCAAATTAGATCAACCACGCCCCACTTTACACCAAAAATGGGGATTTACTTGGAACCTTCAACTAGATGAATACAGATTTTGTTATAAACAAGAAGAATAGATTTTAGATAGTTCTATTTTTTTTCTTTGCTTGAATAATATCTCTTTATACAAGAGTCTCTTTTTTATTAAATATTAAAAGCAAAAGAGAAAACGAGAAAAAAACCCATTCACAAAAGATGTGGTAAACTTTTTTACCGAAACATATAAACAGCATTGTCACGGAACAACTTCAAAGGCGATTTTTTTTTTTTTCAAAGGCT
>VCJB01003298.1:21366-37456 GCA_024140155.1 Backusella parvicylindrica | reverse complement strand
CAAGTTTATAGAGTAAAGTTTATTATCATTCACTTACCTAAAAGCCAATCCAGTATCTCCTTTGCCCAAGCAAATATTATATTTTCTCTACTTGACAAGCCATTAAAGTGGAGTGGTTTACTATTGAAAGTAATACTTATTATATCAATGAGTTATCTTAATAGAAGAACGATATTAATAGTGACTTACAGCATTTTGAGATGACTGATACCATTCTAGTAGGTAACAGATAAGTATGTATTTTGATGATATTCATGTTTGAGTGAAAGAATGGAAGAAAGTAAAGAAAAAGAAAGAAAAACTTTATTCTCACTTATCTATCATTCAAAACAATGAAAAAATGATTCATTCACCTTTCTCCTAAAATAATAAATCAATGAAACAAAGGAATAACGCCAATGCACCAATAAATGCATCACCCTTACTGCATTGATTATTGATATGCAATTACTCCTTTTGTACTCATCAATAATAATAACAGATGCTATAAAAATTATAAGAAAGAGATAAATATATATTTTGAAGAATAAGCCAAAATTAAAATCATCTTCGACTGACCTATTGGTTAGTATCAGCGAGTCTATACCAATTTTGAAGTATAAATCAAACAGTAAGCTTATATTGTGTAGATGACAATAGAAGTTAATATGAAATACAAAATTACAGAGTGTAGAAACATACAGATTCTATAGTAGTGTTTGTTTATAAGCTTTTTTAAAGCACCTCGGCTTTGAATAGTAGTGAAGAAGTAATAAAGAGGTAGTTATCAGCAAATAATCATAGTATTTTATTGGATAATTATTCAAATTAAATTGGAAACAGTTCTCAAACTGTGCGTTTCCGGTAGATAAAGGCATCATTGGAAACTATAGGCTTTCATGCAACTTTTTTCACAAGAATCCGGTTTCCGATTAGGTTGAGTTTCCATATGCCAGACTCTACTGTATACACTTCTTAATTCAAAATGGTCAGAAAGACGACTTGAACAAGGACCATATTAAGTCGCCTATATTACATCGGTTTATTGATACCAATAATTCTGGGAGGGTTTAAATACCCCTTTTAAATATCAGAATAGTTCTTTTTTACTCATTCTGTTCTTTGTATCTAAAGTTAGTTTGAAAAAGAAAAAATGGTAGGTGGTTATTCACCAAATTATTTTGCGATCAAAAGCTATCATGTATTGTGAAAGCCCTTATCATTTTTACATGTTGGTGAGACTGGTATTTATTTATTTACAGCTAAAAATGAAGAAACGAATACAATGGTAATGGAAGATGATAAAAAACTATTTCACTGATTGTATAAAGCTTTGTCATCGTCATCATCGTCTTCCTCTTCATCTGTAATATCATCCATATCTTCGGTGGAAATGACTGTATCAATGTAATCAGAAATGTTTAATCTTGGCGGCTTTTCTTCATTGATGATATTCATAATCTTGTTCTGGTCGTGGTCAAGCTTGTTTTGTTCAATGATATCCTTGATATTTTCAACGAGGGCTTAGTGGATAGTATTGTTAGATCATCACAATTTATAAGCATATTCCATCTTAGCTTGATAATGAAAAGAGTTTTGATTACATCTTGCGCAGCTCCTAACCTTATCTGCTTCATTGTGGTGGGGAAAGATAAAAACAATATAACTCCGGCGGCGTACACACCTTTATTCATGATATATGATATAGATACAACGACTTTGAGCCCCATGATTTGAATATACGGCATTTTAATTCTTTGGATGTCATGTTTATCAAGATACGGATTCTTTTTGATAATTGAACTGACATAGGCTTTGGCTCTGAATACCATCTTCAATCGATCCATTTTCTCCTGATGAAAGGACTCCAATAGAGCAATAAATAGGTCACCCTTATTGCATTGGTTTTCAATCTACAATTACTTCTTTTGTATTTATCAATAATAATAACACATCCTATAATAGACCACACACATTGTTGATTAAATGAAATCCGTTCAATTTATATCAGAAAATAATCATAAATCACCGTTAAACAATGTCGTATCAAAGTATATAAGGTTTAAATGTTGGGTTGGTATCATTCCAGTTTAGATATATTTTTTATTGAAAGCCTTTATAATATAGTGAATGTAGATACTCAAAAAAACGGTAAAGTTTGTTTTAGTTTTCATTGCTAAATCGAATAGTAGTAATAATGGAGCTAATGTTATTATTATAAAAAAAAAGTTTTTATTGTTGTTTATTAATAGTAATTGTAGCGATAATAAATGCATAAGTTATTAGTAAAATAAAATATTAAAATAAAATGAATAAAATAAAAAAATCGAGAAAAGCCTGTTTTCACTATCTTTATTATTATTCTCTTTTATGCTTCTTCTTTTTCATGAATAGAATCGTGTTCTAATTCCTGTGGAATATGGTTATTTCTTTTATCCTTAAAGACCAAAATTCTACCGCTAAACACAACATCCATTTCTTCCAATGAACGGCCTTTTGTTTCTGGGAAAAAGACAAATACGCTGACCGCCATAATCATACAACAGCAACCAAAGAAGATATATGTACCCCAAGTGATATCGTTCAACATGACAGGTACAAACAATGAGATGACAAAGTTCATCAACCAATTTGCAGCAGTGGTGATGGAAGTACCCTTTGCACGGACAGAGAGTGGATAGATTTCGGCAGGATAAATCCAGCCACAAGGTCCCCAACTATAAGCAAAACCACCCACAAAAAAGTAAACCATGACGATACAGAAATAGGAAGCGCTACGGTTACCAGACATATCCACCTTGTTAGATCCGGTTACTGGATCCCAAGTGACAGTGGCGGTGGCGCCCATAACAATACCACACAATAACATGGCTGTACCCATGATGATGGCACCAGAGATCATTACCACGCGACGACCAAGACGATCAATATAAAGAATGGCGGGGATAGTAGACAACACGTTGAGGACACCATTGACACCAGAGGCAATCAAAGAAGAAGCAGTATCCCCGACGCCAGCTTGTTGGAAAATAGTAGGTGCATAGTACATAATAGAGTTGATACCAGTGAACTGTTGGAAGACTTGAATAACGATACCTAAGATCAATCTACGACGTACAGTACCGCGGAGAAGTTCAATATAACTGGTAATGGCAACAGCCTTTTCGTTTTCAATTTGTTGGATAATCTCTTCGTATTCTGCAACAACAGCGTGGGCGGTTTTATCACCTTTTGCATGGAGGTTGGCAAGCACAGTCAATGCTTCTTCATTACGTCCTTTACTGATTAACCAACGTGGGGAGTAGGGAAGGAAAAAGGCGCCTACAAGCAAAACGACAGCTGGTGCAATCTGGATACCCAATGGAATTCTCCAAGATGCACTACCTTTGAGGTATTGTGTACCAGCTCCTACCCAAAATGCCACCATGATACCAATGGTGATCATGAGTTGTTGGAGTGAGATGAGGCGACCACGAATTTCTTTGGGTGAAAGTTCAGACTATAGTATCATAAAACGATAAATATACTTATTAACATTTACAATTTTTATTTTTATTTTTACCTGATAAAGAGGGACAACCATGGAAAGTGAGCCAACACCAAGACCAGCTACAAAACGACCTGCAACCATCATTCCGTAATTGATCGCGCCAGTTTGAATGCCAGCACCTATAATAAAAATAAAAGAAGCAATCATAATTGTGATTTTACGACTGAAAGTCTCGGCAGAAGGGGCTATCATTATTGTTTTAGTGTTATTTTATAAGCAATATATATATCTCATTTACCTGCAAAAAGAGCTCCAACAAAACAACCAGCCAACAATAGACCTGTAATGACACTAGTTTGGAGGGGCTGAAGGAACTCTTTGCCTGACATTGTGTAGATAAAATCGTCCATTGTCAAGACACCGGAAATGACACCGGTGTCGTAACCGAAACAGAAACCACCGATAGCAGCAAATATACTCACAATATAAAGTTGTATCGAATACTTCATATTATAATATAATAATAAATAAAAAAGAAAGTAATGTTTTAGTTCAAAAAAACAAAATAATGCCTCTCCTTTTATACATAAAATCGAAGGTTGCACTAAATCAAGTTTATTTAAATCAAATCCCTTAATTCTTTTAGAATTGAATCAGAAAAGAAAAAGACTGCAAGTGGGAATATACTGAAATATATAAAAAAGGTGTAACTCTGTTTTTTTCCAATTACTCTCTATGTAAGCCAAAAGAACACTTCCTCACTTTCTTTCCCTTTCAACACTCACGTGAAAAGAGAGTTCAAAGAAACGGGAAAGAATATTGATCCAATCATTTGATTAATGAGAATATTTCCCTATTTGTCTTTTTTTCTTTTAACAAAGAGAAGGAGAGAGTAAAAAAGATAAATTTTCATTTTGGAAAGAACATGTCATTCCTTTCTTTTTCTTTTTTGAAGGATTCAAAGTAACAAAAAGAGAAAAAAAGAAATTGCCACTATTTTTTTTTTTTTTTCACACAAATTAAGTATGTGTTACTTGAGTCCAAATAATTTCATACCATTTCTTATTCAGTTTCTTACTTTTTTAATTCTCTCTTTTATAACTTTAGTTTATTCTAATACTAAATGAGCATGATTGTTTATAAATATATATTTATAAACAAAGCATATTAAATAAATACGATAACAATGATAGTTCCACTTTATTTATATCAGTTAGATAGATCCAATGTAATTGGTTTGAGTAAATATATTCTCTTCTTCCAAATGATAGGTTGTATGTTAAACCTCGTGTGATTACAAAAATATCATGAGAAAAAAACAAATGGGAATAGACGGTATACAGGGTTCATTTCCATGGATTGAGGTGTCACATTTCCTTCATTTCTTTACCTTCTTTTTTTTTTTCTTGTTGACTAAAATGGACCCTGATTCATCTACTGATTTTTTGGGAATCGCGGAGATCAAAAAATAGGTGGTGGTGGTTGGAGGGCACGTCTCATAAGCCTTTCTTCTCTTCATAACACGCAAATAACTTTACGTATTTCAATACCTGAGGACATGATTGAACAAACTATTGCTACTTTAAAGAGGAATTCGAAGAAGAGACAATTATTTCTTGCACAAATCGATGAAGGCATCATGAACAAAACGATGGAGGTAATAAAACAAAAATAATCTTTATATTGCTTATAATCCATATGCTAACTATCAAATTTCTGAATAGAGCCTCAACGAAACAGTAACTAGCTAGGTAACAGATACAAAATGGATCAGCCAATAAAGTGCTCTAATAATCTGAAATGTTTAGCCGCGTCAATCGAAGCATCTGAAAGCTAACAGTGAATCAGCACCTTTCACAGAGGTATACTCATTGTTTTGATGATTATTTATTAGGATGAACTAATAACAAAGTAATAGGTTGTGTCTAGAGACACTCAAAGCTGATTTCAGGTAATTTTTCTAGGGGACATCATATCTTTGAGCTGCAAAGAATCGAAGCTCCCATTCAAGCTTGATATCCGTCTCATCACACAAGGATTGATATGTCAAATGGTAAAATTGCCGCCGTAACTCGCTCTACTACCAGTAAGCTATACAAGGGCACGTTGAAGTGGGTTCCAAGCTTAAATCAGCACCTCAATCATCATATCTCTTTGTTGCCAAACCTCAGCTCCAAAAATCTCTTGCGTATAAAACTACCCATAGTACAAATAATGGGAATGAAATGTCACGTTAGTTGTCTGCAAATAGTCGATAAAAACTTATTTATTACTCAATATATCTACTTATTTAACTTCCACAAGACAATCAAAGCGATTAAAGAGGGTGCTATCGATAATATCATGACGGGACTTTCTTTAATCAAGGTGTGTTAATACAATGTAGAGTCGCGATTTCGTTAATAACTTTAGTAGTTTTTTTTTTATAATATTTAGGAGATGATGGCAGAGCTTGAAGACATTTACAACGGTTTTTCTAAAAATACTAGTGACAAAATTAATTTAATCAAGAATTATGCAAAAAAAAAAAAACGGAAATGCGTAAAAAAGGAAATTTTAAAAATAAATGGCATATTCAGTTTATTGACTTTATGTATACAGTGAAATGCTTTTATATAATGTAAAAGAAAGAAGTGATCAACTCGCTACCAGGTTCAAAGAATACCTTTAGTGGATATATTTATAAATAAAAATTGGATGCGCTATTTGGAAGCATATTTTATGTAATCAATTGAGTTATGTAGACTAGTTTCTTTTCTTTTTTTTATTATTATTAGATAAAATGCTCCATCAACATATCATTATTCGGATTATCTAGAGTATTTTCCATCATTCCAAACGTCAAATTGTAAGGTGCTATAATCGAACTCCTTTCTAAGCTTTTCATTGAATAAAATACTCTACGAAAACACTACAAAAAGCAAAAGAACTAAGTAATCTAGTTAAGCATCGTATTATTAAGCATAATGGATTAGGCTTATCATTATCTTTTGCTCTTTTTATTATTTATAATCGTATTTGAACGACTAACTGACAAATTAAATCGATCACTGTATTTTTATTAACCGACAACTATCTATTTTTTTTTTTTATCTTCTGTTTTTGAATTTAAATTTAGTAATCAGTGCATGAAGTGTGTAAATCTTCATGCGGGATATTTTTTCTCTCCGTCAAACTTCCAGTCACAATAGGCTTTCCATCTTTTTGTTCCATTTTTCCATTTTTTTTTTAAACAAAAAAAAAAAACTTTTTCACTCTTTTATTTATTTATTTACAACCATTTGTCATGTCATTTTTTAATAAAATAATTGATAGAGCGAAAAACGGGGCTCATTTACCACTTAAAAGCGAGGAAAAGAAACACTCGGATACTTTAAAATATGAAATGCCAAAAGAAACGCAGTTTTCTTCGGGTTATGTAACACCTAGACCCTCGCATGATAAAGATATTGACGCAGATGCGCAAGGTAGTACTTGATTGATTGGTCTGCATGTATATATATATACTGAGTATATTTTTATATCAATAATAGCACAACAATTGGAGCAGCAACAGCAACACCAACAGCAGCAACTGTCACTTCAACAACAACAGCAACAACAACAACAAGAACAACAAGAACAACAAGAACAACAAGAACAAAAACAACAACAACAACAACAACAACAACAACAACAACAACAACAACAACAACAACAACAACAACAACAGCAACAGCAACAGCAACAGCAACAGCAACAGCAACAACAACAACAACAACAACAACAACAACAACAACAACAGCAGCAAGAAGGACTGCAAGTTTCACAACAATCAAATGGTATTTATTGTTATCAATTTATTAAATACATAAAAAAAAAACTTGTTTATTTACATACTTTTTTTTTTTTACATTTTCTTTAGGACAAGACCGTGATAAATTAAAGGATAAATATCAACAATACGACTCTGCCATTATGGATCAACGCAAAAACCGACCCAAATTGAAGCTGGATGATTTCCACCTATTACGTACGCTGGGTACGGGCTCATTTGGACGAGTACATCTATCACAGTCTCGACACAATGGTCGCTACTATGCCATCAAAGTGTTAAAAAAGACAGAGGTGGTCCGGTTGAAGCAAATCGAACATACAAACAACGAGAAGAATATCTTGGAGGCTGTAGGAAACCCATTTTTGGTCAATCTGTGGGGCACGTTTCAAGATGACGCCAATCTTTATATGGTGATGGATTATGTACCGGGTGGAGAACTCTTTAGTGTATTAAGAAAAAGCAAAGTAAGTATATTTTTATCTTTTTAATAAAGATAGGGGACTTTTTGTTTGTTTTTGTTTTTTAAGATATATTCTTATAGCGCTTTCCAGATCATGTTGCCAAGTTTTATGCAGCTGAAGTAACATTAGCTTTGGAATACCTTCATAAAAAGGATATCATCTATCGTGATTTAAAACCTGAAAATCTTTTGTTGGATGCTAATGGTCATATCAAGATTACTGATTTTGGATTTGCTAAAGATGTTCCTGATATTACTTGGACTCTTTGCGGTACTCCCGATTATTTAGGTAAGAAGAAAAATGAAATGTTTATATATATATATATGGAAGAATAAAAACATTAATTTTTTTTAATTATATAAACAGCACCTGAAGTGATTCAATCAAAAGGTTATGGTAAAGCAGTCGATTGGTGGAGTCTTGGTATCCTTATTTTTGAAATGCTGGCAGGTTATCCACCTTTCTATGATGACGATCATTTGAAGTTGTACGAAAAGATCCTTCAAGGCAATATCAAATGGCCATCGTATTTTGACCCCCAAGCACAGAACCTACTCAAGTCACTCTTAACCAAAGATCTCTCTCATCGTTTTGGTAACCTTAAAAACGGTGCAGATGACATTAAAAATCATGCTTGGTTCAATGGCGTTGACTTCGATCGCGTATCAGCACGTCAGATAAGAGCACCTTATATTCCAAATATTCGTGGTGATGGTGACGCAAGTCATTTTGATAGATATCCCGAAACAAATGAACAGTATGGTATTCCTTGTAATGATCCATACAGAGATAAGTTTCCCGATTTTTGAGTGTGTAAATAATAACAAATAGTAAAAAAAAAAAAGAGACATTGGGCAGGAGAAAATTTTTTGTACTTGATGTTTTATAAATAAACAAAAAAGTGAATAAATTACTTGGTTTTCGGACCTTTTCAAATAATGAGCTTTTGGCCCTATTCTATTTTACTACCTGTCCCATTTGTTTGTTGTCACCAAAAAGTGTCCCATATCCGGCATTTTAATTTGTTTAGTAGGAAATCATCTAGATTTTTTTTTTTTTTTTTTAAAAAAAGGATACCAAATGGGCTAAGTTTCTAGAATTCGTGTATCTAAAACCACATTCGACTGAACAATTGCTTCATTTTAAGTTATATTATAAAAATGATTTCAATTAGAGGGAGGGAAATTACATCAATATACTTGATGATAATCACTAAATCAAGCTTAAAAATGAGATGCGCTCTCTTTCTGTTGCTCAAAAGTATAATAATCCTTTAATAGAGAGGTGTGGGAAATTAGGATGGCAAATTTTTGTTGATAGAATTCTGAATATAACAAAAGGAATCGACAAGTTTTATCCTTCTTCCAACCACCCACATCTCCTAATCTTCTCGACACCTCTAAGCTTATCAGATATCTGAGTTTACGATGAAATATATTATAGTCTTGGTTGTCATTTATGTCAATCAATTTTTTTAATAAAGGTAACAGCAATACCCATAGCACAGAATACTCGTGGCGTCATTTGTATCATTTTTCGTATTTTGTATTGTATTTTAATGAAAGAGTCTACTTGTATTCGTTTTTATGTTTGAGCAAAGACAGTAATATAATGAATATAAAGTATTCTTATATACAATAGAGTGCTCTAAAAAAATTGATTGAATATTGCTAGTTGGTTTTTATTATATTATTTAATATTGATGCTAACGTATAAATATATTTTACAAAAAAAAAAGAAAGCTAGTAATTTTGCCGTTTGGTATAATACGTTTATGCATGAAAGAGAAGTTTAAGAGAGAAGGTGAAATACACACTATTTCTTGCGTAGACTTAGTCTAAGCTTCTTGCTCTTACAAGATTAATCTGACTCCTATTCTCTACGGGCAATAATAAGATTGGTAAGTGGTTTTTGACTAAAGTATTTCTTTGCAAAGTCAAACGGATAATTAGGGAAATTCTCAACATCGATCACCTCTGGTTCCTTGCTATTTTCACCCTCTTGTACATCCTGTCCACTTATTCCTTCCATTGCACTTTTTGAACTACTACTTTCATCCATCTTGTAAGTAGTGAATTTGGGTTCCGGAGATGCACTGAGAAAACGTTGTCTCTTTGAAGACTTGGGAGACTATGCTGAAGTATGGAGAGAAGACTCAGGTAGTATGATAGCTGTTTGATCGTATACTGCTTTCTCCTATTTTCTTTACAGCTTCCAGTTTTTGCTCAACAAGCTTTTGCATACATTTTTTAAAGCGGTTATAATGCTACTCTCTGCAGTTTCTTGCTCGATATACTCATTCAACTTCTTTTCTCTCTCTTTACTTTGTTGCATTGCTTCTCAAGTTATATGTTTTATTATACAAAGATCATAGGTATATATAAAATATAACAAATAGAGGCAAAAAAAGGTAAATGGATTATCAAATTAATTATATTAAACTTCAAAGCACAACTTGGTCCGATAGGGGTAATATTGACCTCGAGCTGGATATTCATAAATTTCCGATTATCGGATCGGAAAGTGATTTTATTTTACAATCGACTTTTGAATTAGGTTTTTCTGAGAAATAGGCCATTTTGGTCCCCTTTTAAGATGTGCTGTCCAAAAAAAAAACTAACATTGTCTGGATTTAAAGTAGAAATAATTTACCTATTTTAATCTATCTTGGAATTGGGTTGCACAAATTTATTCTTAGTACGTAAATGGGCGATCCAAATAAATGATATTTTTATCCTAAATTATACCGCCTGGCGATCCCATCCTATTGTTGCGAGTTTACAAATTGCTCTAAATTGAATATATACTTTTTCATCTCCTTTCTTTTTTGTTGCTTTCTTCTTTTTCTTTTCTTTCTTTACTCTACTTCTTTTAAAATACTTTCTGTTATTATTACTCTTCCTCTGTTCATTTCTATTTATAGAATATTATTACTATTATTGATCTTATCACAGTAATCATAGCGTTAATTAACATTATATCCAATTAACCATTTATATATTCACCAACAATAACACCCAAAAAACATCATGAAAAACAATCTTGTTATATACAATAAAGAGTGGCAAAGAAAGGGCTGGTCCCGTCTTATAGTTTATCTATTTGGCTTATTACTGGTGATTCATCTCGTCCATTCATTAACTTCGGATTGGGTCTTTTTGAATCAGGCTACCTCATCATCAGTAATACGCAAAGGGAAGTTTCCCTGGTACACAAAAGAACATGCAGCTATTCCTATTTCAAATAAGCATACCACTGTTCAATTATCAGACAGCAAAAGAGAGAAACTACAAACGAAAATGGTGGCCAAGGCGGCCAATGCCATCCACAGCGTCTATCCCAAAAATACATTTCAATCTTTTATACCAGGCACCAATTATATTTCCAAAAATACATCTGCCCTGAGAGAAAAAGTCGATTGTTGGACAAGAGGTCGATGGGTAAAAAGGGAACAAGGTGCAACGCTATCACCGTTACCTCACTTTCAAGATCCACATTATAGTAGCTGCGATCGCAAATTCAAACATCAGAACGGTGAAGATCAATGGCGTCCAGCATTACATTATGAATGGGAACCAGAATGCCCAATGACAGAGCACTTGGATTCGCTTCAATGGTGTCAAATTATTAACGGTAGAAACATGCTAGTGGTAGGCGATTTGGTTCATTATCAGCTTCATGACTTATTATTAGACTCGTTAAGAGATGGACCTGCTATTTGTTTTGGTGAACTCAATTGCAAAGGTAAAAAAAAAAAAAATGATGATAACAAATGAAAAAATGCTAAATAAGCAAACATTTTGATAGATCATTCCATTTGTTCCGATCCTACACCTTTTGCTAGACTTCGATACGTTCGTAATGATATTCTTTCATTACGTCGTCGATTGGATATGAAAAAGGGACATCCTCGCGGAGACGTGATTGAATGGCCGTTTGCTATTAGTAGCATTATCAAAAATTATCCTATTTTGGTTCTTAACCGTGCGCCTGTGCTGGAAACCGACGATCAGTTTATCAACGGTCTGATTGAGACCGTCCATTTTGTACGAAAAAATCATCCTGATACCCTGATAATTTACAAGTCTACCTCCATCGGCCATCCACACTGTGACGATGCAACTGGACCTTTGGAGACACCCTTAACGGATGCAGAGCAGAGACAACTTCCTTTTGGATGGAGCGAATTAAGTAGAAGAAACGCAATGGCAAGGACCATTGTAGAGGGTGCGGGTGGTATATTTATTGATTTGGCGGCATTGACCGATCTTAGACCAGATGGCCATATTGGTGGCCAAGACTGTTTACGGTATTGTCTTCCTGGACCAATGGATAGCTGGGCTCGAATTTTATACCATGTTTTCCTGGCCTTGGAAGGACAGGTTCCCCTTTAAAAAAAAAAGTACATATAGAAAACACGTGTTGTTGGAATCAAAACGTGTGAATGATATTAGAACAATGGAAAGAAAAGTTTATTATAAATAAAAATTGTAAATGTTGTCATTTTTTTTTTAAAAATTATTGGGTGTTTTTGAAAAGTGTAATTTCATATAGAAAATGGGTTTTGTCAAATTGAGAGTGTCAGTCTTGAGTCTTAGTGTAGAAAAATATTGGTTGTTTGCTACTACAATGTAGAAAAGAAAGAGGAATTAAATATGATATCAGTAAACAAATAATTTGCAATGTAATTTCCAACAAAGGAAGTATAGTTAAAACCAAACCTAACTGGTTCACCTGCTTTCTTCTACATGACTATTGGTAATGAATTAGAAAATAATATATATATTTTTTTCACTTCATTTATCTCTTTTTATCACTAATAGATAATGGAGTTCTAGACACTAATCAGTTTTAAGATTTGTTTTTATTTTTTTTATCTTTTATTTTCTCTTTGAGTTTAATTCATACTATATATAATTCACTAAATAAAAGACGACACAACTTTGTTAACTCATTTAATAGCGTTGCTTATTGAATTTCTCTTTCTCAAAATGCATTTAACAATGGTTGAAATAGGTTTGTAGTAGTCACTAGAGGTAGGTGCTACATAATCTATTCGATTGTATAACAAACTTACAACAATTTTCATTGGTTTTTATCGCGGTGATCGTAACATTATTAGATATAGAAGCAATCGTTTAGTCAAGTTTATTTCTGAATATATGCTTACCGTTTATAATGGAAGGGGTAATGGATTTATGATCATCAAAAAAAAAATTATATGTATTTAAACGGAAAATGAAACAATTCATTACGATTTTCAGTTTATGGGACAGGTATGATAATAATTTACTGCACTAAACCAATTCAAACGTGGAATAATCAATCTTTGATATCCAAATTTCCGATTTTAATATTAATATATTTGCACCTTGGCGAATATATCTTTTGAGTTGGGTCGAATAAACATTTGCCATATTAACAATAGTTTAAAGCTAAACGTGCTCGAATGCAGAGCTGATATTGCCTTTTTAATGCATTAATAACCACCCTGAAGCAATAGGTGAAACCTTAATGTTTAATGGTTACACAAAGCAAATACCAAGAAATGTACTACTTGTTTTTTAAAGAAACATGCACAGTAGCTATATAAATTGATACAAGGTGATCAATAAAAAAATAATTTATTATTATTTATTGTTGCTATTCTTATTCAAATAAATGGCCATTGATATTATTATATTCTATATTGTTATTATTCATATTAGAACTAATGCAAGGTATTACTTGAATTACCAGCGCAACGTGTTTGTTTATGCGTACAAGCTAAACCAGGACATCAGTGTGTCGGATGTAACTATACTTCTTCAATGCAGTTTACATGTATGGTTACTAATCTCTAGATGTCGATCACCATTTTGTTAGTAAACAGGGCTTTATGTTAACCACAAAACCATTGGAAGGTTGACGGCAGATGGTTTTGGTGTAATCAAATTTGTTTTTTCTTCTTTCTTCTTGTTTGTAACGAGAGTTCCACCAGTTTAATAATCCCAGGGACCAATCAAACCCTGCTCTTCGGTCATAATAGAAAGATAAAAGCCAACATCTGAAATACAAAACTCAGATTCTGTAGATTTTGGTTACTTTACATATAAACTAATATCTAAAAATAATTTTATTCATGAAATAAACAAACTTTTTTTTTTCTTTCTTTTAAAATAATTAATGAGTTGTAGAAAAGAGAGAGAGGGAGGAAGAAAAGGGGAAGGAGGATGAGGGGGCGGTGAGTTGATAGGTTAAAACCCAGTTTAAATCTTCTTGGGTTTGGCGTGACCATTGGCCTGGTCAGCCTTTTGCTTAAGAGCCTTTCTCTTTTGGTAAGTGATACGATAGAAATTAATAAACAAGAGGAGGTAAGAACTCAAAAGGGCACAGCCAAAGATAGCAGAGGTCTCAGTACCGGAACAGCTACCCATGTTGGGCAAGTGGGGCCAGTAGGTATATGCAAAGTAGGTGTAGGTACAGAAATAAATAACAAAGAGGTCAATGATGAACTGGGTAATCTGGAGGGTAGTCAAATATTTCTTCCACCAGATCTTGGCTCCAGCTGCAGTACGGAAGTAGTAGTAGTACATCAATACATGAACAGTTAAGTTGAGTACAATAGGAACCCAAGACTATATTGTAAATAAGATGGAGAATTTTTTTTTGATGAGTTTTCCGTTTCTACTCTTATTCCCTCGAGAATCCCGTTTAATACTTACAACAGAGGTTTGACCATTAAGTTGAGTGTAGCAAAGAACCATAGTCAAAGAGTGATGATAGTAGTGGAGGAACTCTACAGAAACGAAAAGAAAAAAAATAATCAGTAAATAAACTTTGATTTCTTTTCTTCACTTCCTCCGCCCTCAGACAACAATGTATTCATGCTATACATTGCCCCCTCTTTTTTTCTTCTCGAGCTATTATCACTTCCTATATACATACCCAACTTCTTCTTCTTCAAGACCAAAAAGACAGTGTCAATCAATTCCCAATACTTGACAAGATAGTTAAGATAGTAAAGTAACTCAAGAGGTTGTGTCCAGGTATTCTGATCACAAATGGCTGCCAAAAAGCCTTTGTGGTAAAGAACTGGGAAAATTTGTTCAACCATCAAAACCAATAAAGCGCCGGAAACAGCAGTCAATAAGACATTGTGAATCATGAAAGGGATTTGAAGCTTGAAAGCAGGCGTGTTCTTCAACAAGAACTGACCACCAAAGATGACAATGAAATAAGTGATGCAACTGATGGTAACTATATTTGACATTAGCAAAGAAGATGATGACGACAAAAAAAAGTGTTACAACTTTACCTTCATTGATTGTAGAGAGAGGTGTAACAGCTTGTTGATATTGGAACTTGGAAGCGGGAAAACCGACAGCAGCCTCGAAAGCCTTTTCAAAAATAGGATAAAGGGGTATACCAAAAGGTGTTTCGGGTGTAAAGTTAAGATTCTTTACCACTTCCATTTTTTTAAAAGAGAGAGAAAGAAAGAAAGAAAGAAGGGAGAAAAAAAGGGAAAAGGTGTCAAAAAAGTGGACTTCTTGTAACTCTCTTTATATATAGACACAAAAAAAAAAAAAAAATTTTTTTCCTTCCTTTGTAAAAAAAGGGGTGGAATTGCACATCAATTGAAAACCAGCCATGGTAGGACATGGAAGATGTTTGGATGTTGGTTATTTGTAATGTTCAATCTTTTGACTCTGCCTTTTACTCCGTTGAATAAATAAATAAATAAATAAATAAAATGTACAAAGTCGATCATCTTTTTGTTTGTTTACTTTTTTATTTTTATTAATTCTTTTCTTATGATTATAATTTATTTTATAACTTCCTCCATGAAATTAATCCAGTCGAATGGCTTTTACTTGGAGAGAAACAGAACAACTTCTTTTTGACACGTGATTGTTATTTCATCAATATAAAGTCATTCATGTTTGTCTTTTTCATTATTCATTCCATCTTTTCCCTTCTTTATTAACACAAATATACAATTTGCTTTATGATGAACTAAAGCATGTTGTATTTATGTACACAAAGCTAACAAATGGAATCTTATCTCTCAGTAAATTAAAATATGAGAAAAGATCAATCAAGTTCGTTTAATGTTCCGATTCAACAACCACAAGTAACACAAAGACTTGTTAAAAGCAAGAACATCAATCCTTATAAGCTTGGACCCATATTCACTTTACTCTTTTAGGCATTGAACACTCTGAACACAAAATTAATTCTATTTATCTGGCATTTATTACAAGAAGCACAGAAGATAAAAGCATCTCTTCTTTTTATTTCGAAACTCAGAAACGATATTTGCATATATTCAAAGTGTCGTTTGTTTGTTTTTTTGCTCTTTCA
>VCJB01003298.1:0-12401 GCA_024140155.1 Backusella parvicylindrica | reverse complement strand
TTTTTTTTTTTTTGAGATCTCACGAGTTCATTTACGAGTAAGGCTAAATCGGGATATTTATTGAGTAGTGGATATGGCAAATCCTGCCCACCTTTTCAGTGTGACTTAGAGTTTCAGAGCTTAAAGCTGAAAAAGAAAGTGAAAAAGTGCATGCCCTTAACTCTCTGTAGCTTTTATAAATAAGCTTTTTTATATATACATATAAAACATTTGGATATGTTTCAGTAAAAGTTCTAGATTATGATCTGGATGAAAAGTTACGAGACAAGTGGAAGGGTATAAATATGAGGAGCTTTCAATCGTAATAAGTCGATATTAGTTATTTTTTTTTTTATAATATTTTTAACATGAGAGGAATCTTAGCTGTTGTTTGCTATTTAGCTCTTGTTGGCTCCGCTTTTACTAGGGTTATACCTAATAATGATTTGATCCTTGATACTGACAGTGTCAACACTTATACAAATTCTGGTGGTAAGTAAGCGATGCTCTTGGGTGAATATTTTTCACTTATACAATGTTTAATAGAGCAACTTATGTTGAAGCGTGATGAGGCTGCCTTAAACTATGCTGGTCTCCATAAGGTAAAGAGAGATGACCACCATGATGACCACCATGATGACCACCATGATGACCACCATGATGACCACCATGATGACCACGGCCACGACGACCACGACCATGATGACGGCCACGATGACCACGGCCATGATGACGGCCACGATGACCACGGCCACGACGACCACGGCCATGATGACCACGGCCCACCACCTCCCCCTCCACCACCTCCACCACCTTATTATCCACCACCACCACCACCTCATCATTATTAAATACCAACTAGTTTTTGGAAATACTACATGCATCATCTCTCTTTCGTAATAAGACAACCATCATAAATTATTAAATCATTAAATAAAAACAATACTGTCTGTTTTGCCTTTATTTTTTCTCTCTTCCTTTTTTTTATTACAATATATAATTTATAGTTTTTTATTCAAGATCCTTCAAATAACAGCTTTTGTTTATTAATGAATTTTACACTTCACAAGAAAAAAAAGAAAACTAGTTTGTTCAAGGCGAAATATAACACACATTTGTTTCAAAAAATAATAATAATAAGAATAATACTTCCCAACCAAATCTATTCTGCACTTCTGATCCTCCTCTCCTCACTGAATCTTTCAATAGACAAATGCATCTTTTCCATTTAAGGTGACTCGTCGTTTGTGACGTCATTTTATTCGCTTTGGCCAAGCCTCCGTGACTACTTGAAAAATTCAGGCATAAAAGCTCGTAAAAAAATATTTTATTTTTGTTCTTTAATTCCGTATCTGCCTTAGATCCTTTGTCAGGGATTTTTGAAAATTTATTTTCTTATGATCCTAAAGAGCTTATTTTTTGCTATTAATTGACAAAGCTTGAGTCATTCGGATACCAGAGTACTTGTACCTCCATTTCGATCCCATTTCGATATCTTCCTCTGTATTGTTTATTTGTTGCTTTTTTTTTTTTTTTAAAAAGAAAAGTGATAGATAAATAGGAAAGTTAAGTTGATATCTATGGATTCATCTGGGGACATTTTTTATATTTATTAAAAATGAAAATGAAAATAAAAATACATTATCATGATGATATACAAATATATATGGATATAAATGATGATGAGATATGGGTTATTTTATGGTAAATTATAAAACATGTCATTCATATTGGTTTGTTGGGACGAAGGAGTGGTGTACTCATTTTCCCTATCAATAAAATGTCTGGTATGTGGAACGACCATGGGTTTTTTTGTGATGATATGAACCGCATTCTGCCACAGATATACCTTTCCAGCATACTCTTTGTTTCCTCCTTCCAGGATTTCGCAAATCACAACACCTATGTTCACTTCACATTTGCACGTTAAAATACGGAAGCATACCCTGTCATTTCGGTCCACTTCGGCCTTGTATTTGTTGGGAAGTACGTTTGCTCCCAAAGGTCCACCGATCAAGTTTTTATCTTGGATGATCCAGCTGCCAGGCTTATTGAGTTCAATGAGATCGAGTGTATTTGAGTAGTGTGATATGAAGGAGAGTTGCTTTGTGTTTGGTGTGATGATGCGGTCTTTGGCGAAACCTGACACTAAATTATTATCACAGTTGTTACATTTTATCAACTCAACCACCTGGGCTTTGTTGTAATTTTGAATTGATACTGTTGAATGAAGCTGTGTTTCTACAATAATAGGTGTATGTATGGATGTGATGGATACTGGTGTAGGGGGAGGGAGAGGTGTTACTGGAAGTGGCGCGGTGGTGACTAGAGCCGGATTATTAATATTGTGTTGATTTTGGATTGAAGCAGCGCCACCTGGTAGTTCATCCAAATTAATAGCACCGAAATCGATATTGATTCCGTAATCCTCATCTTCAATAAGACCCTTGATTTTCGTCTCTAGGATGTCTTCATTTTCCTTGTCTTCATCGTCATCATCATCTGATAAAACAATGGTTATACTTTTAGTCGATTTTGATTCTATTGGTACAGGGTGTGTAGCAACAGGTGTTTGGGATAATGGAGGAAAAGGAGAAGTTACATGAGCTACCAGTGTGTCCGTATTTGTGACATTTGCTGGAGTTGTTGGAATAGTACTATCAATTAACTGATCAAATGCATTAGGAAGAGTCGCTGCAGGTATTTTAGCCTCATCCGTTTTGAGAAATTGATCAACAGAATTTTCTACAAGTGCCCTACGCGCTTCAGCATCAGCATGTCTGTGTTCTGAAGAAAACCGTGTTAAGCTATCAATGGCCATATTGAAATTTGGATACGATTTGTGTTGTTTTTGTATCCATTTTGAGAGTCGATCAATATTATCTTGGTACATAAATCGTTCTTCTAATAAAATAATAGCTCCCCAATCCTAAAGCATTTTATTAGTTGATTATCCCATTTCTATTTTTTCTTTCTTCTTACATTTCTATGTCTGATACATCGTCCAAGGGCTTGGTTAATAGCTACATATATACATAGATATTGGAATGTGTACATGGTTTTCTTTCTCTCGCTCTTTTTTTTTTAAACAAAAAACATACCTCTATATGCTTGAGTTGCATACCATTCGCCTCCACTGAGTATTCCACTTTGAGGCTGAGCCCACTTTTTTTGATCGTTATAAGTCTTCTTTAAATTAACTTGAATATCTTTCCTGTTTATTCAAAATAAAAGATTAGTAGAATGCTCATATATTTATAAATGAATGTGACCTACAATTTGGGATATGGAATTCCAATGCTAACCACAGCACGACATGTATTATCGGTAAAATCAATACCTTCACTGATTTTTCCACGAAATACCTTTTTTGTTAAAATAAAAAAAGCGATACAGTTAATAAGGTGTATATACACTGGACTGATGACTTACACCGAATATTAAAGCACCAGTCTGACCAGTCTCATCAGAATCGCTTTCAACTGCAGAAATTTTCTCATTGTATTTTTTCATCATTTTTTCAAATTCGTTTTTAGCTGATCTTCGTGGCTCTAATATATGAATGAGTACATTATATTTATATTTTTTCTTTCTTTCTTTTTTTTTTTACCTGTGAGGGCCAACTTTTTTTTCTCCATTCTTTCCATTAAACCTGTCAACTACATCAACCTTTAGCGCTCCCCTTTTTTTCAGTCATTGTATAAAACTTTCTGACTTACTTTCCATCTCTCTGTTAATTTCTCAAGAGTGCCATACGACGAAAAGAAGCAAAGCACACCAAAAGGAACAGCATCTAGTATCTGATATAAAGCTAATAATGGGGAAAAAATTGGCATTTTAAATATCATGTAAAGATAAACATAACTTTATCTGTTTACCTTCTCCTAGATCGTCTTGGTATTGGAATGATTCAATGTTACCATATACACCTTTGAGTGATATATTATTTGGTCTGATATATTTAATAAATGTTAGATAAATAATTACAAACGACTATAAGGTATTACTTACCCTACTGGAATAGTACCAGCCCAAACCTGTGATGGACTAATAACATGGTTTGCTTCTAGCTTGGATGAACTACAGAAAGTTTTTATATAAATATATATCCACCTAATATTGTATCATTTGAAGTGTTTACTTACAATTTAGTTTCAAGCTCTGACTCAAAAGTGTTCATCTATACGTAAAAATAAGTGTTAATACTTTTTTTTTTCTTTTCTTTTTAAATAGTATCAATTGATAAAACAAAACCTACAGGTGCTAATGTACCACTCGTTAGAATAACAGAATGAGTATCATCAGTTAATTGACGAAAGATAGCACCAGGGTTAAGACACCTAGTTTTCCATTAAGTTATTTTTTTTTAAGAGAGAAAGACAAACAATTTACCAAAAACATAATTTATAAGTCCATTCACTAGGATCCACCACAAGATCATTCGATACTTTTGTCTTTGCCTTATTATTCATCCTTCTCTTTTTGGTTCCTCCTCTTTCAATTTTCTTTATCAGCGCCATTCTATAATCGTAACTATATGATTTTCCTTCTTCAAAGAAAAAACCGAGAATCATAATCAGTGCTATAAATGAAAAAAATACAATAAGTTGCTCTCCCTTTTTTCTTGAAGTAGAAATCTTTTTTTTTTTTTTTACTTTGAAGTACAGATAAACCATTATTACTGACGCATTTCCTGTTATGTATTTGTACTTCACCAGCGGCTGCATCATTCGAACCCTCATTGATACTGTCATTTTCTGCTTCTCGTCGAATCTTACTGGCGTGTGCATACACACTTTTAAATGCCGGTTTGATGGTACCATGGAACGTGGTTGCCTTGATACCTAACTGCTCTAATCTTTGAAGAAGTTGGACACCAGACCAACTTTATTAAAATATTAATGGAATTGAAAATAATTATATTTTAAAAATATGTTTTAAAAATCTTTACATATTCACATGCTGTTCATATTCTTTAATACTAAATTGGTTATTCGCATCAGACATCCATTCTAATAATGATTCTGTAAACTATTAAATTAAACAAAAAAGATCAGTATATTATCATTGATATAAAAAAAAATATGGATTAGTCTCTCTCTTACGTATAACATATGATTATGTGCTTCAGGCTCATATTCTCCTCGTACAATTTGATTTAATTCTATCGCCAAGATCTTTAGCTCATTTTCGTTCACTTCAAATGAACCTGCTGAGCGAGATGAATCTTCAATATTGTGTGCTAAGTTAAGATTTATGAGTTATCTTGTTGATATATATATAAATATTTATTTTTACCTTCATCGATGATAACAATAGAATCCTTGATTTGAATGTCAAGAGCAGCTCGAATGACTACAAAATAGAAAGGTTCAATTACGTTTCAATATATATATTGTTTCTGTGTTTACTTGGATCAATGATGTAGTTATAAGGACAAAATATGATTTCAGCACCTTCATATAATTTCCTTGAGGCGTAATACGGGCATGCTTTTATATATGAAAATCCCATTAATAAATGTTAATCAGCGAAAAATACATTTTTTTTTTTACCTCTTAATTTGGGCGATGAACCAAGTTTTACCAAATCTTCAATGTCCCATACTCGCTTCGACGTCTTCAAGTCATCATGCATTACTAGTCTACGTGTATTGAGTGCATAGATACATTTCTTTTTTTCAAGCAGAGCATTACTATAGAAAGCAGTTTAGCAACAATTTTTTTGATAAAGATCATTAAATACCAATCATCTGCTTTAGTACTTGATTTCGATACTTTGGGATGAACTATTTGTAATTTAATCAATTCTCATATTTCTGTGTGTTTGTATATATATTCTAGTGCAAACTTACCGCATAATTGCTCTCTACTTGCTAATATTGTCATTTCTTTATTATTATTATTTTTTTTTTAAAGGAGTATACATGTGAATAATAATAATAATAAAACAAGTATTGTACTATCTTTCTTACTTGGTCTATAAGTCGTATTTTCTTTTAATTCTTGAACAAGTTGAGTGATCTGTTTATGACTATATAATGATAAATGTCAATAAATAAATAAAAAAAAACTAAGAGTACAGGATGTATATAGAATGCAACAATACTGACGTGCGACTACCCACAAAGATACGTGGAATTTCTCTAAGTGTTTGGTATGCTAAGTTGGAATTACGTTCATTTTTTACAGGGGCAGGTGATGTTGATGATGATGATGTTGCTGCAGGTGGTGGGTTATTGGATTTATAGCTATCCATAGTGTAGTTATTAAGTTTAAATTTATCAAGGGAGCTTTTATAACTCTGTTTATATATTAAATTAGGTGGTATTCGACGCCTAGGTGATTCTTTCTTTACTTTAGGTGCCGATTGTACAGGCGTTGATGGTACAGGCGCTGATGATGCAGGTGCTGATGATATTGAAAATGATATGTCTTCCATATCTGTTACTGATACATCTTGGTATTTAGGCTTCTTTTCCTCGGCTCTTGATTGAGTCTGGAAATCCGAATCAATGCTATTATTGCTAATGTTATTTACATCTTCTCGTTCACGCTTATTAATATTAGTTTCTTTGAGTACTTCAGGTGGTGGTGTTTCTTTAGGATTGTTTAGAAGTTTCTGTATCAACATATCTTCTTCTTTTTGCCTCCATGCTAAATCAAAAATAAACACATTTAATATATGCAAAATAAAAGGGCATTTTTATTTTTTGCTTTAGATGTACCTAGTGTCGCACAAAGTAGTGCTAGCGATTTTCCAGAACCTTTTCATCATTCAAATTCATAGTTAGCAAAAAGACTGTTGTGCATATATCTAACTGTGATTTACCTGTGGGGCTCTCAAGTACTGCATTTTCCTTTCTTCTTAGTGAATGAACAATCTAGTCAAAGTTGTCCAAAAATTTTGAGTACAATATTTCCTCGTCGTTAGTACTCTTTTCGTTTACCTTTGACATCATCTGAACCTGAGCAGGATCTGAATATAAAAGACAAAATAAAGGTATAAATAAATTCCAAACTATGGCTTCTATGTATATGTGTGAGTTGGCTATCTCTTTCTCTGCTTACAAGGTTTTAAGGGAAAGTCGATTCGAACTGATTCAATAGTGATCGGTCGCCCTTGTTTGGCGCTATCGGGCACAGCAAGTTTCTCTCTCTTTGCTGTTGAAAGTTCGCTTGGACTAACATTTTCTTGTTCTTCTTCAATTGAGGGTTGGAACAGATCATAGGCAACCTCTTTCAAATTGCCCATTTTATTTGTTTTTAAATGAGAAAACAAAAAAGAGAGGTTTTTTTTTGGGTTTTGGTTGTGGGCTTGCTAAATATAGTAAATGCCAGTCTTTCAGTATGATATCCGCACCACAACTTTTTGTGCGTCCGTTTTATTTTTCAATTGTTTTCTTCATATATACATATATATACATAATAAACTATGATTCACTCGTTATACATCATCAACAAGGCAGGTGGTCTTGTCTACCAAAAAGACTTTTCTAATCAGCTTGAGAAACTTTCCAGTAACGAATATTTGGTACTTGCGGGTACTTTTCACGGGTATAGTTTCAGCTTCATCTAATAAAAATAAAAAGTAAAAATAACGATATTTATTATTATACACATATAAAAAAAGTGTACACGCCATTACTTCCAAGATTTCACCACTTCACAACTCTTCTGGTATAGAAATGCTTGAAGCTGAAAACTTCAAGTTATACTGTCATCAAACCTTGACCGGTAAGTAGAAATGGTTAGTAGCAAAATAGCACCTGAATGTTAATAATAATAAACAAAAATACAGGTACAAAGTTTTTATTGATTACAGAACCTCAACAAAACAATGTAGACGCTTATATGAAGAAGATATACGACATTTATAGTGACTTTGTGATGAAAAACCCTTTCCATACACCAGAAATGCCTATTCGTTCAGAACAATTTGACCAATCCTTATTAAAGTTTATTAACTCGTCAACTGCTTAACATAAAATAAAACCATGCTGCTGCTGCATAATACAAAAGGGTATATAGATTTTATGTGTTTGTTTATTACTTTAAGTAAGTACGTAAAGTATGGTGTATATATCTCTAAATGGTCATGCGTTTCTTTTTGTTCATACATAAAAAAGGCAGATGTTTTTGTTGGAGAGTTGAATACAATTTCTATTTTTTATTATAAAGAAAGAGAGGACAAAAGATATTATACAGTTTTAAAAAAAAGAAAATTAAATAGTGTGAGGGTTGGAGTTGAAAGGAGACCAAATACCACGAACACTCTCTGTTGTAGAAATAACAGGCTTCTTGGTCAAGTTTTTGATTTTTTCGCCACTTGAATCTCTCAAAAGTTCGGCTTTGATGTTGATTTCTCCAGGTGTTAAGTTGCGAGTACAAATAACTTTATCACGACCATTCACTAAAGAAAGAAAATAAAGAATAAAGTTAACTTGCCTGACTCTCTCTCTTTCTCTCTCTTTTTTTAAAGAAAATAGTTTACAGTAAATGCCACGAATGATAGGATGGTGAGCAGGTCTAGGTTGAACAACAATTTCGATTTGAGGGTTTTCTTTTGCGAAGTTGGCAAGATCCTTTTTAATATAATCACTAAAGAAGAGTTGAGTGAGACCAGGGTTGCTAAATATGTCAAGAGTAACTTACATCATTCCCTTGTTGCTTCCCCACTTTTCGCAATAGTTGAAGACCATTTTGCGACATTGAAGCACAAAGGCACCGGTACCATTGTTGGTTCTAGGTAATACTTTGCTGGCAAAGGCTGACATGTTATATAACTTTAGACAGGGTGTTTTTATATTAGAAAAGAAGGGGGTTGCTATCACAAACACACACTTTTTTTTGGATATCCCCGACCCGCGAATTTTGTCTTTAACAAGCCACAGTCCACCTTCAATTGCAGAAATTGCACGTGACCCGTTCGAAGGTGTGCTCTAATCATTAGAATCACCTCGTATTCGCATGAATTGCATTGCTACAAGTTGTTTATAAGTATTGTATTATGTAAAAAAGTGATAAATTTATAGTAGCAGAGTCTATGTTTTAGTGTCAGAAGAATACATGATCATAAAGTCATGCCTTTGTGTGATTTATAAGCTAACTTAGGTTAGTTATATAAATATATATATCTATAATGATAATATGAACAACGCTTATGCATTGTACAAAATGAAGAAAAAATAAACCAAGAGCTGATGATCATTATATAATCATAATAATACTAAATAAATAATGTACTCATTTTACATGGTGTTACCTCTGATGTTTTAGAGATCATCAAGGCTAATACTTGAATCATTGTAAATAATGTCAAAGAATAAGTTCTATTTAATAAATAATAAAACCAAAGAAATTCTCGATATTCTTGATATTCTCAGCCAATTTATTAAACAAAGTGATTGTAAATGACATAAAATAATAAACGCTTGGTGTTTGACATAACAAGGGAATGTAAAGGGATGAAGAGGAGGTAGTAAACCCTTGTTTATTATTATTATAAAACTATTTTACTATTGTCAGTTCATTTAGTTTTTAACCAACTCTAAAAAAGATCAAGGAGTTAAAAAAAGAAAAAAAGAAAAAAAAGAAAAAAAAGAAACGTCAAAACTTCAATAAATGATAAACTGTACCGAGCGCTTTCTTTAAAAGTAAAAATATAGATGATGGTTCGTGCAGGGTCTATTAAATTACAAATAATATAATATTATCATGTGTATTTGTATTTTACTAATAATCAAATAAATGGTATGTTTATGTTTAAATTACAAAATCATATGTAAAAAAATAGAAAACAACGTGGTAAAACTTACAGCATTTTTACTTGGTTTTCAGACATTTCCAAAGACTTTTGGACCATCTCTCTTTTTCTATTTTAATTTCAGACATCTTTATACCTCTTTTTTTTTCCGTTACAATAAAACACAAAGGATGCTTCGATCTCTGGTTGCTCAAAGTTTAGCCGTTAGTCTTTTTTCACAGGAAGCAGTCTAATTGCCATTCTTGAGAGCTTCTAAAGACGGCCGGATGTCTAGTAGTCGGCTGTATGTTGCATTCCTTAGGCTTAAAGCTATATCATTATTTTGGTTTTTACTTGCTGATATTAAGCTGGTAATTGCTAGCTAATTGGCTGTTGGCAATGGAGACTCTAGACAAGTTACCAAAAGGCTAGTTTGATATCAGCTCTGGTGCAGCCTTATCCCCATGTTGAAGGTAAACTATGTGATGTAAAGTCCTTTCCTCTGTCATAACTATTTCAGACCCGTTCTGCCCAAGCCTTGCTGTCGATAGGGTTGCCTCCTGTTCCATTGGTTCCACTCCTTCCTTCTCTATCATCTTCAGTTTGATTTCTATTTTTCCTTCTTTAGTGTCTCCTCGGAAAATTGAAAGTATAACGTTTGGTTACATGAATATTTTGATTGAACAACTCGAATAAAATTTATTTGATGCCTTTATTTAATAATGGCAATATGTATACAAATAATGACAAGCAATGTGAAAGGTACACCGTTTTTAAAAACACACGTACTCTTACTTATTACTGTTCTCCACTTAAGTCATCACTCGAGTCATCACTCGAGTCATCACATTTATAATCACTAAACCACAACGGTTTTTGAGTGTGGGATACCTTGGCTCTTTTTGATTTTGTGATTGTTTTCATAGATACTGTTTTTTTTAAGCTATTTTTCATATCAACGCAAAAATACTATGTAGGGATACATTCGTGATGGAATAAAGATACTTTATGTATATAAAAATTAGGTACCTTGAAATACTTTATCGAGTTAACGTAAGCCTTGATGGTACCTTCTTTGATGGCCTGGACACTATTGGGGACATCAGCATCCTCCACCTTGTAAACTACACACCAATTGTTGTCAATTTTGGTAGTATAATAGTATTTCATTTTCCAAACGTGCTATGAGCATTGCTGGCACTTGTTTGATATTACTGTTTTCCTTATGGTAATTTCGATGGTAAATGGCGGAGCAAAGTACTGTTTTGACTTTATCTTTGTAATATTTACTTGGGGATGATTTTTTGGCATATTCGACAACACTGAGATCGAGAGGTCTCTTCGCTGGAATTGTCACTCTCATATCGATCTTACAATCATAGCCTAACTTATTACATATCAGAGGAATAGTATCCCCTCTTGAAATAAACGTGAGTTTTTGTATATATCAATGAGGCGAATGGCACTTACCACCTTAGTCGAATTCCAGATCCATGGAAGCAGTTATCCATGATTGGAGCATAAAGCTTATTTATGTAATCTTGTTCACTGTTATCCTCGTTCATGTCATATAGATGACGGTGATTGACCCGCGATTCCAATCTAAAGTAGAAACATAAATAAGTGGTTACTTTTTTTCCACTTTTGAATTATAGACTTACATTTGCAGGTATATTCTCTTTATATTCTTATTTCCATTCTTTGCTTCCTCGATTTCTTTGATCGTTTTTGTTAGGAACTCATTATCACTTTCGATGTTTGAAAACTTGGTAAAGATAAGATAAAAAATGAATAGAGGTGGTATAAAAACTAAGCATTAGATGTTTATTCTACCTTTTCAATAATATCATCAAAGACGGTAGTATTTACTGTAATTTTATCGAGTTTTTTGATTGATAATGCCTCGATAATCTGCTCTTGATGAGTGTTGTTGAATAGCTCAAGATGAGACCCTGGCGAACGGTCAGATATATCGATTATATTATTCATGGCAAGCCTATAAAACCTATTAATGAATTGGATCTCATATTAGAGGGTAAATGAATAAATAAAAAGCCTACGTTGTAAAGTAATTGGTTTTGAAATCAGTGATGAGTCTTTTTAGCCTTGGTAACGATGGTCATTCCTACACTCTCTTTCAGCCCATCGAGATATAATAAATCATTGGAAACAGTTTAATAAAAGTAAAAACATATAAGATTCAAGTATTTTCAATTCTAAAACTAAAATTACTGGCGTTCTTTTTTGATATATTTCACTTGATCTACCTTACCTTTTAATGTGACCAAAGGACCTAAATCTCCGGCCCAAAAACAGCCCCAAACCATCACTGATCCTGAGCCGAACTTAAAGGTTGGCAATATGTGTCTGTCATGGAGCTTCTCATCCTTCATTCTAATAACTCTCAATCCACCATCGTTATGTCTTAAGGCGAAACGAGACTCATCAGACCAAATGATCGTATTCCACTGTTCATCGGTCCAATCAAGCTTGTCCATGACCCATTTCTTTCTTACTCTTCTATGTTTAAGTCTTAGAAAAGGTTTCTTGGCTGGTCTGAATGAACGGAAACCTTTTACCTTAAGTGCCTTGCGAATTGTAGCCAATGTAATGGACCCTTTCGATTCTTCTATTTGCTGCAAATACATGCCTAATGGATTGTAAGGCTCTCGACGAAC
>VCJB01003294.1:3509-18204 GCA_024140155.1 Backusella parvicylindrica | reverse complement strand
AGGTGCCCTTCCTCCTGATTAAAAAAAAAAAAAAAATGATGGGGAGATTATCGTGGTATCTAAACTCGTTGAAACAAAACTACCTGCAATAAGATTAACTTGATCCTGCCTTAAAGGTTTATTTTTTAACTTATATTAATACGATAAGTTTACTGCTAACATTGAAATTAGGTACTAGAAGATTTTCCATTCATTTCCCACGATACAAATATCCGTTTTATTATACCTCACATTATATTTTTAATCTGGATTCTCTTCAATTAATAAATTGACCTATTTGTTTACAAATTCTAACCAATAATAAATAAATAAAATACCTAGGATTTTAATTTTGTTTCTCGAGTATTTGAGATGAGTCACTTATTTTAACATTTCAGAGCCTAAAATAAACCCAAGTAATTAAAAATAGTACGCAGAAATAAAATTATTTTAATGTAGCATTATAAGCAACCTAAATCAAAACTTATATATCATTTTACATGACTGAGAAGAGTTAAGAAGACAATTGGAAAAATCCTTATTAAATATAACCAATTTCTAAGTGATAGGCATTCTACATAACGCGGGGTAAAAAAGGAATATTATCTCACCTGATACAATTCATGGTCGATGTCAGTTTTTTCCAGAAGAATGGATATGATGGCATACTTCAGTCAGCGGAAAAAATCTATATTAAGGGGTACGGTTTTTAGTGATTTGAATACTGATACTATTGTTTTTTCCGCTTTAGGATAAACATCCGAATTTGTCTTTTTTTAATTGTCTGAAACTTTCTCTTCCGCTAGTTTAATACAGAAAACAAAGAATGTAAATTATAACTTGAAAAAAAAAACCTCCAATTTTTATTTATCTTTTCTCTTGTACAATATTTATTTTATACTTCACGATCAAAAGAAACGATGTTGCAAAAACATTGTATAGGTAATATACAACATAAGATTGGAGATGACCTCTAGCAATAATGAAATTCAATTACTCATTCCTATAAAACTTTCTGCTTTTAGCCTTACTTCTAGTAGCGTTTTCTGCTATCCAAACCTTGGCAGCCGACCCGAGTGTAACAGTTGTTACGATAGATAACCCTAATAAGCAGCTTACTGTTACAGTGCCAATTGTAGAAGGAGTCGACCCAACGCAAATTGCAGAGCATGCTCCAGGAGTAAATGACGCCGAAAAAGTAGTAGGAATTAAAGTTGTCAAAGAAATGGAAGAAGGAGAGGACAATGAACAATTAAATTCAGAACTAGAAGCTAATATCCACTCAATCGTTAACAACAACCAAGATGAGGAAGAGCAAGATAATAACGAATTCGATGATGACGAAATGGATGACGAGATGGATGAGCTCGATGACGAAGAAAATGAATCAGATGAGCTTGATGGAAATACCCAACATCAAGCTGGTATTAAAAACAGTAATCTTGATGAAGACGATGTTGCCTCAGTAAATAAGGAAGATCCATCGAATTCAAACAAGTCTGAAAAAGAAGATAAAAATGGACCTGAATCTGAAGAACAAGAAACCATTGATGAAAAAGAACTCGATGAAGATAACAAGTCAAAAAAAGGTATCTTTCGGAAGTTTTTAGCGAAGTTATTCAGTTCTAAATTATTATCATTGTTATAGAGGGTATTATTCAAGCTGCTGCCAATTCATCTCCTCAAGTCACCGGATGTAGAACTCAAGGACAGCTTGCAATTACATATGTAAATATAGATAAATGAATTTTCTCGATACATTTAAATTCTAATTTCCTTTTTTTTTTTAGAATGAAGGACCAAGTGATGTTACTGCTCAAATTTTACGTCAATATGCAAAAGCTGATGCTAGAGCCACTTTCTTTGTTAATGCATCATGGTATTATATCTCGACTATTTTTTTTTTTTAATAATATCCAGTATAGTGCTGACTATATTATTATTATTATAGGTTATATACTCAACAGTATGCTATGGTAGTCAAAAATATATATAATGCTGGGCATTTTATCGGAATGACTTACCGTGTAAAGAATACCGACCCTGCAAACTACAAAGAAGACGAAGTTCGCCAAGATATTATTAAGATGGCCAGCACAATTGAGTCTGTTATCAAGCTTTCTCCAAAATATGTCCGTCTCTATGCAACAAAAGAAAAAGACTACAAGACAGAGAAGCTTTTACGTGAACTTGGTTTTGTTATTGTTGGTTACAATCTTGACAGTCAAGATTATTCAAAGCAAGAAGCAACTGGACCAAACTCGATTCAAGAAGTATACTCGAAGGCTTTCAAGAATTACAAAGAACAGTTTGATACAAAAGGTGCTTTCATTTCTCTTAACTATGATCTTCCTTTCACCGGTTCTTTGGCTGCGGTTCCAAACGTCATCAATACTGTTAATAATGAAGGATATACATTAGTCCGTTTAGATGGCTGTTTAGACGATACTAAGCCTTATAAAAAGAGTAAGTATTCTCTAATTCAAAGTAATCCTTTTTTTTTTTTTCTAACCACTTTTAATTTCTCTGAAATAGCTGCTAACAGTACAGAATATATAAGCGATAAGTTTTCATTTGGTCAGCCTGATTATCATAGCGGCCAGAAGCGTGAATTACTTGACTCTATTGTCATTCTTGATAAACCTGGTAGCGGTGATGTTGCTGGCTCAACTGGTGAAAAGTCCGAGAATATGGGAAACATGCAAAAGGCTTCTATTACACTTTGTCTTTCAGCTGTTATTTTCTCTCTCTTCTTTTAATTTCTTAGTCCAATTTTTTCTATTTTTTGTTCCTATATATAATTCCAAAACACCACACAAAGAAAAAAAAAATTGTTTATTAAAATAAAAATATATAAACAAATATTTAAAAAATGTATAGCTCATTTACTATCAAGTGAGATGGATATGAATCCAAAGGAATTAAGAGGAATTTTATTAATGATAATAATAATAAATATAATACAAAGGGAAATCAATTATCTAATTAGTAAGGTTACTAATAAAGTGAAAATGGCAGCATGTAAAAAATACTGATATTCAATTCTATAAGCATGTGAGGTATAATAGGCGCCGGTGGCTGCACCAAGTGGAGGCGTGCTTGAATTATTTGGTGAATGAGCTGGACCATCTTGATCGATAGTTACTGAAGGATATTTATTTGAATCTGTCTTAACCAAGCCATCTGGTGGCGACCAGTAATCAATTTGGGGTTGCTGAGTTGTGATATTGAAAGAGCTATCGACGAAATAACCTAAAGCTGCCATGATCTCCATTAATTTGGGTCCAATTGGCCCAATGGGATATTTTTTATCTAAAGTATCTACAGATACGCCTCGGTTTGCTGTATAAACCATTAGATACTCGGCCGAGTCGACATATTGAGTGCGGTCCACGTGACTAATTGAAGACCCTGATGAGAATGGTTTCAGTGAAGTTTCAAGATACAGTATAGGATTTTTATTAATGGCTGCCATTACATCTCTGTCTTTAACAGATCTGCCATAAATTCGTGTCGCCTGCTTAAATGCATCAGATTTATACCAAGAATTTGCCATGTCAACAGAACTACGAAACAGTACATTTGCATTACACCATTGGTTAAGTCGCTTAGTAATTGTTGTAAATGGATACAATGATTGTGATGCATTGGTGTGATCTGTATCGTAATATATGAATTTGTCAAGAGGATATTCGACGAATCCCCAAAATGGCTGTGGCGTATCGTCACCATCTAAAATATGATTATCGTTATCAGAGGCGAGCAATGCAGGTGTGATAAAATGATCGAGGTTGTCAATAAGAGTAGAGAAACTCTGATAAAGATTGTCTCCCCAAGAACTCATAAATCCAAGTCCATGTATTAGCTCATGCACTACTGTTCGAAGAAAATCTGTCTGATTTGAAGTGATTGGATTTGGGTCATTCTATATCCAATAATAAATGAGTAACTTTGCTCTAAAATGTTCTATATCGCTCACTTACAATAAAGTGCCAATCCATTTCAGTGTTAAATGAGGCTGTAATATCATATTCATTCCACTGAGGCGTTGTTGACAAATGAGTAAACTGTTTAAGAAGAGCTTGAGGGTACATTCGAGTTGTATTATCTAATAAGTCGCTCATGATATAAGATATAGTAGGATTGGTCTGCCCAGCAGTTATCATACTATTGCTATTGATACAGTCATTCATCACTTTACAAAAGGATATGAAGCTGGCATTTACAGCGATATTTGATTTTAGGTTGAAGTTTTTTGTTATAATGTCTGTAGCCTTTTCGAATGTATTATATACGCCGTTACATATTGAGTCGTCTGCTAAACAAGTTAAATTAAATGTCACCTTGGGTCTAGTTGTGTTTAATAAATTGACGGATGCTGCCGAAATAGCCTCTCCTCGAATGTTTTTCAACGCTTTACAAATACTGACTTGAGTGTCGTTTTGTTCATGATTGACGCAATACACATCAGCATATGCTATGTTGCAAAATATAAAGTAAAATATAAAGTGAATCTGGATCCAATGTATTCTATATAGCATGACAGTATCAAAGCTAAATAGTTTATATAAAGATATTAATATTACAAAAAAGAGAAAAGAGGGACTGATTTTTTTCTGGATTCCGTATTTGTTATTAGTTCAAGGGAAAGATAGAGTGATTTCCAACTCAGATGATTAGTCTCGTTTACGGATTAAGACACACACTATAATTTAATTTAACATTGACTATTATTCGCTAATACGAAAAAAGCTTTATTTCCAGATAATGAAATAAGTAACCTTTATAATAATAAAAAAAGAAAAAGAAAATAATATATTAGAAAGAACTTCTTTATTCCAACAATAAAACAATTACAAACTACTTTTAACTTCTAGGTAGTTGCTTGTGTTTTCAATGCCATTAAGTTATAAAATTCGACTAAAAAGGGGTTCTATCTAACCTACTTCAATAAATCTCTTGGCAGTTTTCATACTTGCCTTTTTTTTAACATTTTCGTATTAACATACAGAAATCAAACACTAAATAAGGTTATGTAAAATCTTTTTTTTTTAGAGTTATTGTCAAATCAAACCTAAACTCTTTAGTATATGCTATTGACCAAGAAAAGAAGACTCAGTCAAGTGTTTCTTTTTCTTTTCTCTTTTTTTTTTATTTAACCTAATGAAAATAATATTATAGTTTTCCTCGGCTAGATTTTAACGCCAAGCATGGTTTTGTTTAATATTTGTAATACTCCACATTACTGGGATGTTCTACAAATGCTAAAATAAATAAATACAGTGCGTCCGCCCTCAATTGGACACTTTTGAAAACGTTGGTCGGATTTTCAAAAAAATTGGTCACTTTTTTGAACTTCATTTGGTCGTCATCTTTTAGTTTAACATGCAATTTTTTTATGAAGACGGTACTGGAAATATTATGGACGATAAAGGTCAAGAAGCACCTTTTTTTGTCGAAGTGGCATCGTTTCGTTTAAAGAAATTGACTGATCTTCGAAAGTTTATAAAAAACAAAGACAATCAGTTTGAAATGACAAGCTCAAGTGACGTTGTGATGGAGGAAGTTATTCCTAAAAAAGAATGAGCTCTTCAATATAACGTTTATATACTATTGAAGATCGTAAGCGACACTTTTATTTTTTAAAGGAGAAACTTATGAAGCCTAAACAGGCAGCTAAGGCCGCAAACGTAAATTATGACACGGCTCGCAAATGGAAAAAGACATACGAGGATGACCCGGAAAGAAATATTCCTACAAAAAAAACCCCCCTTGGATCCAACAGGCCCGTTAGCCAGCTAGACGAAAGACATAAAGCTCATCTGGTTAGCTTTTTTAATGAGGATGCTTCTGCAACGATTCAGGACGCACTAGAGAATTTGACAGCAGCATTTACTGGTCTACAAATAAATAAAAAAACACGAGTGGCCGAGTTTATGAGTGAAGAATGCAACTTAAGCACCAAAGTTGTTAGCCGCCACCTAGTCGGTAGAAATAAAGAAGGAACCCTCCAGGCTAGTGCTAACTGGGTTGATCATTGGATTGGAAATGGCATGGACTATCTAAAAAATTGTATCTTTGTCGATGGATCAGGATTTGATATAAATATGCGTCGTAGTCGTGGTTGGTCTCAGCGCCTTCAGCTAGAGGAGTCTCGCACACCGTTATTGGTGCTATTTCGGCTATCGGTGTTGTTAACTTGAGCATGAAAGAATCTGGAAATATTAAGAGAAGGAAAGTGGTAGGAGCAGCAAAGAGAAAGGCACCTCAGGATAATTTATCTATTCCCAAAGGTACTACTGGTGGTCATTATCTTCAATTTTTAAGCGACACCATGGATGAATTTCTGGAAATGAAAGGTTATTTCATTATTATGGATAATGCTCCAATTCACGTCCCTGGGGTAATTAACCCCCGTAATTGTAAAAAGAGGCTATACTCCCGTATACCTTCCCCCATATTCACCAGAACTTAATCCAATCGAACAATTCTGGGCTATTGTGAAGGGAAAATCAAGCGTAATAAGCTTAGTGGTGTAGAGTCACTCGCTACGCGCATAACTGAAGCTGGTGAAAGCGTACCAGTTGAACATCTTACAAGTTTTATTCAGCATTCAGTTAATCAGTTCGATAATTGTCTTAATAAGATTCCTATATAACGTCAACCCAACCATAATAAACAATTTTCAAAAAAGTGACCAAATAAAGTTCAAAAAAGTGACCAAATGAGGTTCAAAAAAGTAACCAAAAATGTTTGATTTGAGAGTGAATACACTATATAGCGGCTCCTCTTCATCTCCAATGTGCCTTTTGCTCAAACGAGTAGTAGCTATTAAATCCTCGGGATAAAACTTTCTGATCTAAATGTGTATAAAAGAAGTGTGGTTTAATGATTATAAAGCATGTAGTTTATTTTTCAGTATGATAATCATATTTCAATCTTCTCACCCACGCAGAGCCAGCCATTGTATTTTTTTTTTTTTTAGATAACCCATTCCACCAGAGGCTTCAACCGTGATCAAATGAGAGAGATCGTTTTCAGTAGCAGCAACAGAAATCTGGGAAAAAGTGGTCAAAATAGAAGCCATTGTATTGACACTGAGTTTGCCTTCAGCACCTACTTCTTGGTTACCTCTAAAGCAAATGAACTAAGCAGATCTGCCACGATATTGATAGTATTCTTGAGCTCAGCAATTTCACCATGCACTTCGATTTCAATTAATTTACTCCGACTGCCTTGAGCGATAGCACGAAGCTGACCTGTCCAGTTGCTATTCAAATAGAAGAGACATCACGCTAACGATAAAAGCATTCTGAACCCACAATGAAGGAACAAGACGCTAGAATCTCACTTAGGGCACCACACAATGATTGGCTACACTCAAGACCACAATGAAGTCAAGGTGATTCCTTTGTCATCAACTATAAGAGCACCAACATCTTGAATCGACCATTACAATAGAAGAGACATCACGCTGACGGTACAAATCATAAGAACATGAACGAATTTTTTTATCATGACGGCTAGTCTTCGAAATCGAGCAAAAAAGGGATGATGTAACAACGAATTTGAATATTCGATTTATTTATGCTGTTGTGCGGATCCATTGAAGACAACGGACTATAAAATATTTTCCTTTTTACCAAAATAAAATGAAATTGGAGAAATGATACAAAGGTTTTAAGCATTTCACTTTAACAGTAACTGGATCACCCTATGCTATTATTTACAAACAATATTCTTTTGATTAATATAAAGAAAAAAGGTTTGATAATGATAATCAAGAAACAAACATCAGATACCAAATAAAGCATATATATTCCCTTAAATAAAACGGATATTCATAACAATTAACCCCCCCCCACTTCTGGTTCTCTATAGTCATCACACGGCGGAGTAGAATATCAAGTATTGCCAAGACCATTTCAAAAGCCATTTGTGCATTTATAAAATAAAATAACTCTCAGTTTTAAAATCAAGACGAGAACGACTGAATGTCTATATTGAAACCCCATTCTAAAGCGACCATCTTTGCACATAAGGCAAGCAAAAACTATATCAACTATTTCATACAATAAAAACAAGAATTATTAAATATTAAAATGGAAAAATTAATCATAAATATAGAAATAAGGTTTACCAAAAATAATTATTTCATTAGCCTTTCTTGTATTGTCTATTTTTTGATTTGTTGTTTGAACATTTACAAGTTTAGAATAACTCAAAAATGTTCATGTATATAGCCATTAACCATTAAAATTAAGTAGACAAGAAAAATGACTTTCTTTTTTTTTTATTAAGGAACGTTCTTGATAGTTCAAAAATGAGGCTACTGGCATTGCAAAGATAGCCATAAAAGAACGGGGTAATGTATGGAGCATGTATGTCTTTCAATCCACCTCACCAGCAAAATTCAATTTCTTGGTTATACCAGTTGGAACATGCTAAATCAACTCTATAGTGAAAATAATTCTATTCAACAATAAATAACGTTATTATAACAAGCTGTATGACTAACGTAATTTATAATTACTGTATGAAATAAATAGAAAAGAAATAACGGGCTTAGGCTTGAAATACTAACAAAATAGCAGCTTAAACCATAGATTTTATACGTTGCAACCTTTTATTACCTGCTTATGCTGGTTCTCTTTACCAATTCCACCTTTCCTTTATACTTATAATGTATTGATGTACTAGCAGTATTTTTTTTTTCTTTGTTATTTTATTAATTAATATATATATATATATATATATCTTATTATTGTAATAATTAAAGGTATATGTTGTGTGAATGTGCTTACACAAATAGAAATAATATTAATAATAATGTCAATATACTGAAGTTTAAAAACCGTTTACGATGTCTTTTATCCCATTATTAAAAAAAGGGGGGAAATGTACATCTCCTTCTTTCCTTCCTTATAATGTATTAGAAACATTGACCTATATATGTTACATCAATTACTTCATATGACAATAGTCTCTATTTATGAGTTGATTTCTGAGGAATAATTCATTCTCTCAGCATTGACATCACTATAACCACTATTCGATATCAATATAAAGGTGGGGATCAAAATGAGTTTCCTATTCACATCCATTTTATATTTGCTCTCATTGTACATAATGCAAAACTAAAATGAACACAATTCATATGATCAATGAGCATGTTCTATTATAAGATGGGCTATTGATAAATGAATAACTGTAGTGATCAGAGTGTGGTGCAACAATTACTTAAAGTGAAAGCGGGATTTTATTCGAATCAAGGACCTTCATCTCAAGGAGACGTCCAAAGTAATACAGTAAAGTAATACAAGGTTTTCTCTTAAACTAAAGCAATTTACTTTGGTCTCTAATTACTGTTTTTTTCCAGTTATAGTAGTTTTCTTCCATAACGAAAATAATGAATACCTGTATTTGTGATTTATTATCCTCTTCTGTCATATTCTGTCCATCCAAAATATAGATTTACTTTCTTAAATAGAATTAGAGCAAAATAATATCGTCCATCAATCCGAATTTTGCTTTCAGTAAACCCCACTTGATATTTGATTTAGTATTTTAAACCTATATTCAAGTAAAGAACCCCTCTAATGAATATATTAGAATAACAAGTAACGAAGCTTAAAAACAAAAATGTTTAAAAATTAAATATTTACATTTTTATGTTTGAAACATTTATTATTATTTTTGAAATGGGTATTATAACATTTTTAGCTATTAATATACAAATGTGAATAGAAAGTATAAATCGCTTCCTCTTAAGGTGCAGTTCGAGGTATAAAGGCAGACAATAATGACTAATTTTACGTATCCAGTACTGCAGGTGAAGCATCATCAAAGAATGCCACAGCACCAAAACTGAAAGCAGCTGCAATAGCGCCAATAGCCAGTGTTTGTAAAGCACCAATTAAGGCTTGTTTAGGTCGTAAATAAATACTTTTCAAGTAGCCAAAACAAAATAACGTGACCAAGGTCACCAGACATGAAATATAGAGACCGCGTATTGTCTCCTTAACGAACATATATGGTAAAAGCGGAATTAGTCCTCCTACGAGATACGATCCACCAATTGTTAAAGCGGATATCTGATAATTATAATTAATTAAATAAACGTAAACATAAATAACGGGATATGATATTCCCGAAATAAACTTACCCAACTTCTTTTAGGATCAGGTAATTCTAAGTTCAACTCAAATCTCATCATAAAATCAACAAATTTTTCAGAATTTTGTCTGAAGCGTACCATCATAGGCTCCATTGATTCACGATCCAACCCGTAAGGTTCAAATAACTCAATAATCTCCTCTTCCTCTTCATCGGGATAAAGCTCTACTTCGCGTGCTATACAGATGATTCCGTAAATTAATTTCTTGATGCACATGAATATACCCTCTAAAATCATACCTTCTCTTTCACGTTCAGTTTTATAATGATCGGCATCAGATTTAGCGGCTAAATAACCTCCAAGACCCATTGAAATGGCACCAGATACCAGCTCTATAGTTGGCAAAATAATAACCAAAGAAGGAATACTCATTAATTATATTCCATCTTATATACCTGTAATCTTTGTGAAACATACCTGCTAAACCACCATAAATAACAATACGAGTATCTCCTAAACTTGAAAGACCAGCAGCAAGTGCAAATGGAACCGTAATACCATCTGCAAATCCGATAATAAAATCACGCACGACCTCAGGTCTATCAAAATGTTCTTCTACATGTTCTCTTATACCTTTGATATCCTCTCTGTGAGGAATACGACTAGTAGCTAGGTCTTCTCGAGAAGAGCCAATAGTAGATTCTTCATCAAAGTCAAGATGATCTGTCTCCTTGCTTTCATCAGGAGAATTCGAGTATGTTGGCAACATTTGGTATTCTTGAGAATGACGCATCATTATGAAACAGAAAAAAAAAAGAGTGGAAAGGTGTAAAACGAAAAAAAAAAAGATAAGTTAAAAAATAAAAAGAAAGAGAATAAAACAGAAAAAATAAAAATAAAAATAAAAAAGAATATGTATTATAAAGTAAAATGATAAAATGGGAATAATTTCCTTGATTAATTGTTTTGCATTAATTTTTTTTAACCATATTTAAGTCAATATTTTTGTGTTTAATGGAAAATGGGTAGTACAAGCACTAGTTGCATTTTGGAACCTCAAATCAACACCCTGATTAACAAACATGCGTTACACGAATCGAAAATTGACACTCGGTAATATGATATGTAACTCAATTTTGTAAATTTTAATTACAGTTTGCTTGCTTTTTTATCACAACAATGCGCACGTGTATAATGATGGGTCTCATTTATTTGTCCACAATTATGCTACAGATGAGCACGTAGTTGGACGATGCCAATCATAATTTACTAAGATCCGCGCTCAAGATGCATGTGTATAGCATCATCAGTTAAAAATAGAGAATGCTGTTTATATATATATATACATGTTTTTAAACTAACGTGATTAAATAAAGCTCAAGTACCTCTCATGCCAATGCTAAGTAGCATAGCTATGTACCTATGAGTTTATTTTTATACAAGTAAATTTCTATCTTATACTTGATAATCAATTTAGAACGCTCAAGTAAATACACCATTCTCTTCTTTTTTTTCTTTTGAAAAAAAAATTATAATGAATACCCCTCATTTGTATCTATAATATCTTATTTAATCTTATTTATCCTTTTATTGTTTGTGTTCTTTGAATTAAGGTAAGATTGAAAATATATTTATATAATTATTAATCCAATCAAACACGCTGCTGTACTCCACATTTTTCTACCATTGAACTACATTTGCTTATCGTGCATAAAAATGTTGTTATACAACCGAGTAACCGGCATAAACGAGCAATCTCTTTTATGTTTATTACATGTTAAATTGAAGTTACGTATAGAACATTCATATATGTTTAACGAAATATACCCATTTTGCATTGGTGTACGGAATAGAGCATTAGCATATATAAATGCTAGCTTTTTTGAACATTTTGGCAACATAAAAAAAAATTAAGTTTTCCAACGGATTGGTACATATCAATCCCCCTTTTCAATCGTTCACCCCCATTTTCCTATTTATTTCAAATAAAAAAAAATGAAGTTGATATCAATTACTGTCGCTACTATTCTGTTCGCTGCATCTCTTAGTGATGCCCTTCCTACTCAGAAAAGAGCCACTACTGTCACTCGTCTTGCTGGTCTTGAAAAAATTAAACATATTGTTTACTTTATGCAGGTACAATTTTCATATCTACTTTTGTTCAATTCAATTTTAGTCAATATTAATAATAATTATATATATTTATATAGGAAAATCGATCATTTGACAACTATTATGGTACAATGTACGGTGTACGTGGTTTCCAAGATCCCAACATCGGCATTCAAAGCAACGGACTTAACTTACTCTACCAGCCCGATTCCTCTAGTTCAGATGTGCTAAACAATACAAAATATCTTTTACCCTATCAACTTAAGGGTAATCGTGCTGGTTGTACTGCAGGTGGAACTAACAGTTGGAATGGATTCCACGGTGCCATCAATGGAGGTCTTAATAACAATTGGCCAGCTGGAAATTCACCTGCATCCATGGGTTATCTTAACAGAACTCAAATTCCATTCCTTTACTCTCTTGCTGATGAATTTACTATTGCTGATATGTACTTTCAGTCAGTCGCAGGGTCAACCAACCCTAATCGAGTGTACTGGATTTCTGGAACTAACCAAGGTGCTCCAAACAACTATGTTCTTGAGGATAATACCGAGAGCACCGCCCTTCAATGGTCTACATACCCTGAAATGTTGACTAATTCTAGCATCAACTGGCAGGTCTACCAAGACAAAGATAACTTTGATGATAACCCTCTTGCTTGGTTCAAATATTGGCAGCAGCTTCCTACTGGTGCCGAAAAAACCAAGGGTGTTGGATATTTAGGTTTAGATACTTTCTATGCTCAAGCAGCAAATGGTACACTTCCTCAAGTTTCATACATTATAGGTAATATAAAGTTATTAAAATCATTGATTCAAGTCTTTTCATTTTTATTAGCCCATTTTTCTTTTTACTAATAATAATAATAAAATATAATAGGTCCAACCGAGCTCTCAGAACATCCAAACAACACTCCATTGGCTGGTTCTTGGCTTCAACAACAGGTTGTCAATGCTGTCATGAAAGGCCCAAACTGGAATAGCACCGCTCTCTTTATCAACTATGATGAAGCTGGAGGATACTTTGATCATGTTGTTCCTCCTATGGAACCGCAAAGCAGTTGGGTTACTGACAAGTTCAACGGAAAGAAGACTTATGTAGGCTTTGGTCCCCGTGTTCCTATGGTGGTGATATCTCCTTGGACTCGCGGTGGTAATGTTTTCAGTGAAACGTCTGACCATACCTCCACTCTCATGTTCTTAGAGGAATGGATCGGAAAAGATAGTAATCAAAATTATGTAGCTCCAGCAGCTAATATTTCTCCTTTCCATCGCTCCACTTCATCCAACTTGTACAACATTTTTGATTTCGATAACCCTGATTATACCATTCCTACTTTTGATGCTGTGCCTAAACCTGCTCAGAAGAATGGTATTTGGGATCCAACCGAGATGTGTGAAAGCTTGACTGATCCAAAGACCACCCCTCCCTACGGTAAGCAAGTTTATCCTGTTACGGAATCTGGTTCTCGTCCTATTCGTGGAGATGTTACTCTTGGTCGTACTATCGCCATCCAGGCTAGTACCGGTGAGATGGTTTCTGTAAGTTCATCAGGAAACAATAAAAAAATGACCATAAATGCAACAAAGAGCAATATTCAAAAACGTGCTGCTAGTCATATTCTTTCCAAGGAAGCTGTTTTCAATTTGGTTGAAACTGGTACTAAAGGCGAATTTAAGATCCAGTCTGTTGCTCATTCTAATGTCTGTATTAATGTTTGGGGTAGCGGCATTGACCTTAGTGAATGCAAGGGTACTTCTTGGAAATTTGATTCAGCTGGCGGATACCATCATTTGATTGATGTCGGTACATCTAGCTATTTTGATATCAAGAATGGAAAGGTGCAGCTTTCTAAGAAGAAGAACGCACATTTTACCATCTTCTCAGTTACGCTTTAAATTATACTTATTAAAAATGCCCCAGAAAAAAATTATGTTTTTATTACTTTTATATCATTTTTTCTGGATTATGTTTATTTTACATTTATATTTAAGGGTGTAATATGATATAAAACTATTAAATCGAATCTTATTAGGTTTTTTAAAACATATAGCGAAAGCATCAATAATGTTCCTTTCAAGTAATTACATTTATTTATTTTTAGGAAATCTGCTTATTACTAGATAATTGGAAGCAATAGCTAAATCTTTCTTTCTTTTTTTTTTCTTTTTTTTTTTCTTTACATCCTGAAGACTTCGTTGGCAGTGGCTTTTATTGTGGAACACAACTCTCTGCTCTCTCGCATTCAATTTTAAGTTGATGGAAAATCAGGAAATAGGTTTTTAATAGGGAATAGACTTTTTAAAAATGATATGATTTTCGTTTTTTGCTTCAACATAATTTATTTCAATTTCTGTTTTTCTATTTCTATGGACACTTTGCCCTTTAGAATCATATAGAAAGGAGGGAAAAAAGCAAGTGCTAACGAAGCGTAAATGAATCTCTCTCAAAAGCCAATTCCACGTTTGTTGGGTGTATTACGATCAA
>VCJB01003283.1:1691-12503 GCA_024140155.1 Backusella parvicylindrica | reverse complement strand
AATACGTATGCCTTTTGGTAGCGGTGCATGGATGTGCTTCGTGGCCAATGCCATTGAATACTACAGGTAAGTGCAAGCTTTTTTATGTTATGTAATAAAACAAAAACCTAATCAATAACTTTCTTCTATTTTTACCCTCTCAGTATAAACTTAGTTTCCAATCTAAATACTCAAACTCTTTGTTTTTTTAAAAAATAGCTTTTCTGAGTTTGTAGTAAGTATAACAACAATAGCGTATGTGTAGCATTTGATTCAAAAAAGAAAAAGAAAAGTTGAAAGTCATATTTATGTCATTGTTTTGTAAGCATAGTAATGTCAATGCAATAAAGCCAACTTTGTATTTTTTTGCCTGGGTAGTTATATCTTTTCTTCAGAAAAAAAGAGGCGGAACGGAGTTTTTTTTTTAAAACAAGAAAAAGGCGTGGCTTATCTTTGAAGATCATCATTCATTGATTACCTCTTGTTTTTTTTTCTGTCTTTTATTTTTCTCTCTTTTTCTTCAATTTATTCATTTATTCATATTAATTATATTTTGCATTTTATTTAATTAACCCATACATACCTATAAATAAACAAAACCATCAAATGAATGGAGATACCTTATTACCTCAATTAAACGAATTATCACTCACTCCAAAACTACCAAAAGTAACATATGATAAGGTTGCTTTGAAGGAACGTTGGAAAATATTAGGAGTAGATGCTGAACAAAGTAATATACAGATATGAGAATACCACTTCTTTTATCACATCTAACAATACATTTGAATATATATATAAAGGTATCCTAAGTATGATCCGCAAAGCCTGTATGAGCACCTTTGCCCGTAAAGATTTTTTAAACACCCTCCAAACCATCAAGAGCAGCTTTGTTCAACGTGACTATGAAGGCATCTTTACTGACCCTATCAATCTGGCTGTATATTCGGCCGCTTACGTCCCAGGTCGTGCGCTTTGCTATTTTGAGATTTTTAGTAGACCCAAGCTCCTCAAACTCCTCTCAAAAAAGACCAATCTGCTTTGTGTGGGCTCTGGTTCTGGATCTGAGCTATGTGCTATTGCAGCTGCTATGACACGAGTTCCTCAAGAACGACAGGCAGTGCGGTTAGTAATGCAAGATATTGGATATTATGAGGATATTTTAGATTCCTTCGAAAAGACAATACGTGGGCGATTTCTATTGACGGAAACGCAATTGGCATGTCAATATCAGCAAGTAGATGTACTTGAAGAGGGTTATAATGTGGAGGAGATAGCAAAGGCGGATTTGGTCACGTTTATGTTTGTAATGAATGAATTGTTTGTGAAAAAGGCCGCCGCTATGAAAATGATACAAAAATTGATTACCTCGATGAAGAAAGGTGCTTATTTACTTGTAAGTTGTTTTGAAAATATATGATCCGAGAGAAGATATGCATTTATTAATAATAGTGACAATAATGCTAAACAGGTAGTGGAATCAGCTGGATCTTTTTCACATCTCAAGGTAGGCAACAAAACGTATATGGTGTACATGCTTTTGGATGCTATACAGGATTTAGAGTGTGTTATTGCTGAAGATTCACGATGGTATAGGTAAATAAAAAAAAACATTGGGTCATGCATGAAGCTAACTTAAATCAAGACATCCTGATCGTCTGAAATATCCTATTGACGTTCAAAATATGCGATACTTCATTCGTCTATACAAAAAGAAATAAAATGTGTAACAAGAAAAAAAAATCCACACAATTGCAGTCCCTCAGACAAATTTGCATCCAATTTTATTTTTCTTTCTCACAGTTTTTTAAAATTTACCCTGACTTAACCAAATGTTTTCCTCGTCTCTTATAAGCTAAAATAAAGAAAAAACTGTTTACTACAGCTACAAAACAACTTTATATTTGTCTTTAAGTTTAAAAATGCTCAAAAAAAAAAAAAAAATGAGACTCAATGTTTGATTTCGTTTCTTTCAAACACATTGATTGGACGATTAAACGAGATGTTATGAAAGGAGTACAAATGTAAAGTTGGTAGCTGCAGCCAGCAGTTTTTGTTTTATTTTTACATAGAAGCGACCAGGTTATCTCCCTTAGATAATTAGTTATACACAAAATAAAAGTAAAACAAAAAACAAAAAAAAACATGCGCATGTATACTTTAATTTACACAAACACACACACATAAACTTGTTGGGTTAACGCAAATACTGTGAGGATAGTTTAATCCAACTCTATTTTCTTTATTATATTTCTGATTCTTTAACAAGCTAGTGCAGCTGTTGATTCAGAGCTGACAGCCTACATGATTAACATCTAGAAAAAAAAAAGATCCTTTTGCTTTTTTAACTTTTACCTCATGGGTTATTGTTTTTACTTTAATCGAGCAGCTAAACAATCAAACTGTGGATTACTGCTCGACGATGAAGATCCATGAGGAAGTGATTGAAAGGCAAGTTTGTTTATTGCACTAATGTACAATACCTCTCTGACTTGATCACATTTTGCATCGAGTTTATTTCATACAATGATGTTGTGGAACTAGCATGACTAAAGCGGGAATGTGTTCCTGCAGAAAAGTCAAAATGAGATGCTGTTCTCTTCAACTTAGGATAGAAAGACGTGCCAGTTGGCTTTGGTGGAGTTCTTCGGTGGCTCAAACGATAATACTTCTACTATCAAAGAAAGTCAGGATATTGAGATATATAAAAATGGTAAAGGTCTTTGATGTTGCTGATTCCTATCCCTGAATCCATGCACTGCGTTCGGTATAGTATCAATTGCATAATTTCACTTTGAACGATTTAAATAACAATAACTTTTATAGTAAGTGTCAAATACTTTGAAAAAGCTCTGTGAGTACCGTAACTCAATGATAAAAAACAGCATTACGTCTTTTGTTGTTCCCAACACCCCCAGATTAGTAAAAAAAAATATGGCGAACAAGTTCCTATACATTCTCATTGCTTGGAAAGATGGTGTGGTTAACCAATTATTAAATCTATGTATAATTCCTCATATCTCATTTTATATTATATCAAATAAATCATCTTTTCATCGTTAAAACATACGTTTGTTTATTTCATCATCTAACAGAATATTCAACTTTTTGAAATATTGCTTTACAATGGAACTGCACAACCTAGTAACATTTCCATTGGTTATTCTTATCCAAAAAATTAAAAAATACAAATTCTGGAAATATTTGTGTTCTCATGATCCAAACCTGGTGTTTTAACACTCCGGTTTGTGTGGGAGAGTTGCTTAGTTAATGTGGTTTTTTTTTTTTTAAAAATTATATATTTGGGTCAGTGTCCCCTCTTTTTTTTCTCTTTTTCTTTTCTTTTCTTTTTTCTTGCATTTTTCCCTTAAATTATATAAAACCATCATGTCTGCTGCACTCACTGAAAACGCAAAGAAGTTTCTTATTTGGTACCTTACTCACCTTTCCACTTCACCTCTTAAGACAAAGGCTTGTACCAATGGTGTTTTGAATGGTCTTCAGGAGTTGACAGCTCAAAAGTTATCTGGTACAAAGTTGGATAAGCGTATTATTCAGATGGCTGCATATGGTAAAACAGAAAAGAAAGATATTTTTCAAAACAGAATGAAAAATAGACTCATGTTTCGGTTTTTTTTTTTTGTATATAGGTCTTTTGGTTTCCGGTCCTTTAAATCACTTCTTGTATGAAGTTATGAACAAGGTCTTTGCTGGAAAGACCGGAACTCAAGTTAAGGTTGGACAATTACTCTTTTCTAACTTTATCATTTCTCCCATTATGAACTCTGGTAAAACTTTAAAAACAATCATGGATATATAGAAATGATCTTTTTTTTTTTTTACTCAACTTCCATTTATAGTATATTTGACTGCTATGGCCATGATGGCAGGTGTTCGCTCTCCTGCTTTACTCAAGGCCAACATCAAAAACCGCCTCTTGTCTATGCAAAAGGTCTCTTGGGTCGTCTCACCATTGGCTATGACCTTTGCCCAAAACTTCATTCCTCAACAAATGTGGGTTCCTTTCTTCAACTTGGTTGCTTTCAGTAAGTATCTCGTGTCTTGATGGATGGAATCGGCGGAGAGAGAGAGAGAGGGGGGGGGGTTGAATGTGTTTGTAAAGAATAAGTTGTTAATACAATTTGTTTATTAGCTTTCGGTACCTACATGAACACCATGATTAAGCGTAGACTTATAAAGGAAGCCAAGGAGGCTAAGAAGGAGTAAACAACAATAAAGAAACACTGTGTATACTATATTAATTTATTATGGACAAATAAACTATAAACAAATAAATAAATAAAAAACTGTTGAACGGTTGAATGTTGATCAGACAATGGAAAATGTATTGTGTTGAAGGGATTTGTAATAGCATTTATAAATATGGGGAAGTGTATATCCGTATTTTTGAAACTAAATAAAATCAAACAAGCTTTTCCCCAAAAAAACATTTTTTTCTTTTGTTAAAGCATATTATACGTCTTTTAATGTCAGATTATTTCTATAAACGTAGCCTGGGAAATACCTAAGATTGTCTGTGCTCATATAATATAAACAAGATGTTTCTTTGATAAACAAAAATTGTTTTGTTTTATATATATTCAAATATAAGCATTTAACTACAAAGTATATATAATAATAAGAATAATAATGTGCCTGAAAAAAAGAAACAAAAAGAAACGCTTCTTATTGGTCAATTCGTATTTATTCACTTGGTCATTAAAGCTTACTCATCTTCTTGAAATATTGCACACGTTTGTATTACACAGAGGCAAAAAAAAAGCATTTGAGGCAATTCTATTGAAGCACTTCAATCATTTATAATAGATACACAAAAGAAACAATACTCTCTTTTATTATTATAATACAATACAACAATCCATGTCTTTAGTGATCATTTGCTTTCATTCGATCATGACCTATTCCAAAACGGTTGAAGCTATTATAAATGTTGAATATAAGGAACTTTTTTTTTTTTTAAACCAATTTTCTATGGATTTTATTCCGTTTTGTTGAAATTTTAAAACAGAAGGATCTTGTCAACAAGTGACTGATAATAAAATAAATAATGCAAAAGGTTGACCCTATTATTTAATTAAAAATGAAACTATAAAGAGTATCATTTTTTTATTACAACAAATGACAATATACATCTTGCTTTTATTTTTTCAGACGAATCAAAGTGTCAATTTCTATGGGAACTTGAAAAAGGTTCGGTAGTTTGTTTTCCCATGATGTGGACCCTTCTTGGGTAGGCTTACTAAATACTTTTTAAAAGTTGCACATGTTTTTAAGGCTGGATTTGTGTGTAATTTTAATATATTTTTTTACGACAAATTCAAAGGCGTTGAGCGCTTAAATTTTTGATTCACGGGAACTGGAGAGCACCCATTGATAGTCATTGGATTTAAACGTCATAAAAAAGTGTGATGATGTTTCTGCCAAATTAACCATATCAAGTGCTTGTTGTGGGGTGGCCACAATGTCCTAGTCTTCAAAAGGATGGAATAAAGGTAACCAGAAGGCTGTAGCTTGTGAACCTATTATCACGGGATACTTGGGCTTGTTGCTTTTATCGTAAGTGACAATGAATTGGTCGAAAATGGTAATAGCACCAGAAGTAGTGTCAGTGCTAATTTCATGATCTGGAAATGTACTTGATTCACGAATAACTGGCGTTTGCTCAGAGCGCGTGCATTTATTTGAAAAGAAATGTAACAGTTTTGATTAATGCAAAAAAAGGAAGGTGGCAATCAAATGCAGACGCCACTTCATGCAAGTGGTCGATCAAATCAGAGTGGCCATGCATTCATACATGATACCATCTGACGCTATCAAAACTCAATAGCACATGATTAAATTCAATTTTTAAAGCTATTGTTTTTGTTTTTTTCTCCTTGATATTTGTTTGTTTTATTTAATATTCAAAATTTAAACAATCCTCTTTTGTGACAAAAGGATTAGATGAGAAAAGAGCGAAAGAATGAGTCTTTTTTTTTCTTTTTTTTTTCTTTGTAGGTAGGGTAGATGTTGTAAAGTATAAGAAATAATAATAAAAATAGAAAAAAGAGCAGGTAATTTATGAATACAAATCATCATCGCCACCTTCCTGACCGAAACCAGCGTCAGCACTAACACTATCCATGGGCTGTGCGCCAGAACCTGATTCAGGGAATTTGAAGGAACCGAAACCACGTTGTTGTTGGAGATTCTGAGCGAATACTTCATAACGGCGGATATCACCATCACTGACGGAACGACGAGCAAAGCGCATAGCTTCTTCGAAGTGAGCACTATTATTATTAATATTAAAAGGTAAGTATATACATATATATAGACACACTATTGTAACTTTCTTCTACTTGTTTTTTTTTTAAAAAAAAAGAAAAACTTACCGAGTGATTTCTGCAATTTCTTCACTATCATCATCTTCGTCCTCCATACCTACATCCTCACCAGCTTCTTCCTTAGCTCTGCGTTCTCTTTCCTTAGCAATGTCCTTCTCAATATCTTCACGAATGGCGAGCTTAGCAGCACGTTGACAGATTTCACTCAAATCGGCACCAGAAAAGCCCTGAGTGTGTTTAGCAATGAGGTTCAAGTCAACGTTAGCAGCAACAGGAGACTTGCGTAATTGAGCTTGGAGAATAGACAAACGAGACTCTTCGTTGGGAAGAGGAATGTAGATAAGTTGATCAAGACGACCAGGACGCAACAAGGCGGGATCAATCTGATCGGGTCTGTTGGTGGCACCAATAACAAAGACGTTCTTCTTTGCGTTCATACCGTCCATTTCTGTCAAGATCTGGTTAAGAACACGATCACCAGCACCACCAGCATCTCCTCCACCTCCTCCACGAGCCTTTGCAATGGAATCCAATTCATCGAAGAACATCACGCAGGGGGCAGCTGCACGAGCCTTATCAAAGACATCACGGACATTGGCTTCAGATTCACCGAACCACATGGTCAACAATTCGGGACCCTTGATGGAGATGAAATTGGCCTGACATTCGTTAGCAATAGCCTTGGCCAAAAGGGTCTTACCAGTACCAGGAGGACCATAGAACAACACACCCTTTGAAGGACTCATACCAAACTTGAGGAACTTTTCGGGATGTTCGACAGGATACTGAACAGTTTCTTGCAATTCCTGCTTGACGTTCTCAAGACCACCAATATCAGTCCATTTAACGGTAGGTACTTCGACAACAGTCTCACGAAGAGCAGAGGGGTTGGAGACACCAAGGGCATAACGGAAGTTCTCCATTGTAACAGCCAAGGAATCCAACACTTCAGTATCAATGGTCTCTTCTTCCAAATCAATAAGATCCATCTTTTCACGAATCTGTTGCATAGCGGCTTCGGAACACAAGGAAGCAATATCAGCACCAACATAACCGTGGGTCTCCGAAGCAATTTGTTCAAGATCGACATCATCGTCCAACTTCATGTTCTTTGTGTGAATACGGAGGACTTCAAGACGGCCAGTGGGGTCGGGAATACCAATATCGACTTCACGATCGAAACGACCGAAACGACGAAGGGCAGGATCAATGGAGTTGGGTCTGTTGGTGGCGGCAATGACAACAACATTGGAGCGGGCCTTCATACCGTCCATCAATGTAAGCAATTGAGAGACAACACGACGTTCAACTTCACCGTTGGTCTATTTTTTATTTTTTTTATTATAATCCCTATTAATAAACCAAGTTTCTTTTTCTCTCTTTCTCTCTTTTTATATATATATATATATCTATTTATATTTATTTACCTTTTCACGCTTAGGAGCAATAGCATCGATTTCGTCAATAAAAATAATAGCAGGAGCGTTCTTCTCAGCTTCTTCAAAAGCCTTACGAAGGTTACTTTCAGACTCACCAGCCATCTTGGACATAATTTCAGGACCGTTAATCAAGAAGAAGAAGGCACCAGTTTCATTAGCAACAGCACGGGCGATCAAAGTCTTACCGGTACCAGGAGGACCAAACATAAGAATACCACGAGGGGGTTTGATACCAATAGACTTGAAAAGTTGAGGGTGACGGAGAGGAAGTTCAACCAGCTCACGGATCTGAGCCATTTGCTTACGACAACCACCAATATCATCATAACCCACTTCATTTAAACTTTGTTCCTCATCCTCACGTTTAATAGGTTCACCTTCACAATGAATAACGGTATCTTGTGCGACCTATATGGAGAGTAGAATGTAAATAACGATGATAAATGATGATATACTATTAAAGTCTATATACTTTACAATACAATAAGGTTCTGGATCAGTTTCGACGATCTTGAATTCGACAGCTCTCATACCACCACGAACAAGGAATGTATCACCCTTACGAACCGGTCTGTAGGCCTCCAAAAAGTAAGGCTTGAGGAATGTTTCAAAGAGATTACCGGTTAAGCCTTCAACTGTGTCGTCAATAGGCAAAACATGAATACGTTTACCATACTTAATATCAGGACAAGGATGAAGTGTGATTACATCACCCAAACGAAGACGTAAGTTATTACGAACGACTTGAGAAAAAAAAAAGAATTAAAACATCATTTCCAAACCATATTCTCCATATAACCTACCTTTGTTAATTCTAGCCTTGTTGTCCTCCATATCATCATCAGCCAAAACAATGAGTACGGTGTCCTTTCTCTTTTTTCCCTTCACAATAACTGTATCGCCTCTGAAGAGTTCAAGTCTTTCCATTGTAGCTGTGGAAAGAGTTATGACAGAGTTATCGTCGTTCACAGCGTCGTCTACCATCAACTTATTAGGCGCAGCTTTGCGACGTAAAATAGCGGTTGCGGGATCGTGAGCAGGATCTACCTCTGGTTCTTCACCACCAGCATTAGCTCTATTATAATAAAATAAGTTAAACCCACTTTTTCCAATAAAACCACCTCTTATCTTACAAAAGTTTGTTCTTATTGTCGTTTGTCATTATTTATTGTTGTTGTTTTGTTTTGATAAATTAAATAAAATAAAATAAAATAAAAAAAAGAAAAAAGAAAAAAGAAAAAAGAAAGAGAATATAAAATGAAAAAGAAAGAAATGGAAAAAAGTATATATATATCCCTCTATCTCTTTACGACACGTAAGCATCCTCACTCCAATCCGCGCATTACTCAGTATTCGATATACGTCATCTTTTGGCGGAGTTCTTGGTTATATGGCGCTATTTAAATCATCTCTGTCTTTCCCCTTATTTCTTGAAATTCCGTAGCATAATCAAAGTAGAGAAAAAAAAGGAAATAACCAGTCAAAGGCAAGAGGAAATAACAATAATTCAAGTATTGGAGAAATAGTCTTAATGCGATCGCTCTTCATTGTTACACTATTTGTTTATATATTTTTTAAAATAAAGAAGACTATTTGAACCTGTTCATCCTTTATGCTGCACCTCATTTCATTCGTTTACTATTTTAACATTAACGAGAACTTCAATTATGCTATGGATGAGTAATTACAAGGATTAATATTATTAAAATAAGATACTTGAAAGTATAGGCACTGCGCATTTTTCGATCCATTTATTCTTTTAATTTCTGGGGGGGGAAGTTTATTAATGCAATGAGAGAGAACATTCGAGAAGATGCATAAGAGAAATAAAGATAATATGGCTATCTAATTGATGGTGAAATAAGAATATGCTAATCATTACACCTTATCTTAACACCACTTTCTTGACACATTTTCATTGTATCAAAACTAAAAATCCGTTTATTTTATTTTATTTTATTTTATTTTAAAGATCTTCAGAAATATCTGAACTCTACCCTAAGAATGTGAGTAAATATAATGTATCAATAATGAGGGCTAATATAATATTGGTGCCATTAACTCTAAACATGGAAATTATTTAGTAACGTCAACATGTACTGGCATTTATTCAGAAATAACAATGTTCACTTAAATTTTGTGATTTAACATAAAATCCAGCAAAATAAAATGTAGTTATTTCCATTTCCATTTTTTTTATTTTTTTTTTAAGATTTCAAATATATAATAATAATAATAATAATAATAATAATAATAATAATAATAATAATAATAAATACAGTTAATGAAGGTATGGCCTTTACTTTCATTAGAAGAAATGTTTGTGGAATTTACTATTGTTTCTTGGCCTTCTTTTTCTCAGCAAGATCTTTGGATCTTGATTTGCCATTAGCATCAAAACGAGGTTTTTCGGCCTGAATAAAATAAATAAATAAATAAATCGTTCGCCATACTTTCATTTCATGATTAAATACTTACACAAGGTGTAACTCTCCATCCATGACGTCTTCCTACTTCAAAGTAGTCAAAGAGAGCACAATGGAAAGTGCATCTGTTATCCCAAACAGCAACGGTATCCTCAGTCCACTTGAAGCGAAGTTGGAAATCATGGCCTCCCTTAATCTAAAATCGATGATATAATGTTATTAACCTGACTTATTCACTTGATAAAAAAAAAAGTACGTACATGATTGAATAAGAAGTTAAGAATAGCTTTAGATTCAGCGTCAGTGACACCAACGATCTTCTTTGTAAAACCTGGTTGAACATACAAACTCTTCCAGCCAGTGACAGGATGGGTACGGATCACAGGATGCTTCGAATCAACAAACTCTCGGCGAACAAAGACACCTTCCATCTTGGCTTTATTGGCATGATATTCACCGGTATGAATGGCTTCCAATCCTTCGAGGAACTTTTGCATGGGTTCAGACAATCTGTCGTAGGCCTCATAGGCAGAAGCCCAAAGAGTGTCACCACCAACTTCTGGGACTGTGTCCATCTTCAAAAAAGTTAAACCGGCAGGTTGTTCTTCAAAGGTAATGTCA